>BTPG01000002.1:307789829-307824829 GCA_036245525.1 Semisulcospira habei
AGCGATGGCAGGTACCAGCCGATTCAGGAGCAGCCTTGCAAGGATTTTCCCAGCAATGGACAGCAGGGTAATTCCCCGATAGTTGGAACAGTCAGACTTCTCACCTTTGTTCTTGTACAGGGTGATAACGACTGCATCACGGAGATCTTTTGGTAGTGTTCCTTCCTCCCAGCAGCAGAGAAAGAGGTCATGGAGCTTGTTGTGCAGTGCTGTGCCTCCATGTTTCCAGATCTCTGGCGGTATTCCATCAATGCCTGCTGCTTTGCCACTCTTGAGCTGGTGGATGGCTGTGAGGGTCTCTTCAGCGGTGGGCGGTTCGTCCAATTCAACCTTTACTGGGAGGTGTGGGATTTGTAGGACGACTGCTTCTTGAACAGTGCGCTCAGCGCTGAAGAGGCTCTGAAAGTATTCCGACCAGCGGTTCAAGATGGAGGTATTATCTGTGAGGAGTGCCTGGCCATTCGCGCTTCGCAGGGGACTTTGTACCAGGTGCCTGGGGCCATACACTGCTTTCAGTGCTTCGTAGAAGCCCCTGTAGTCACCATTGTCAGCACAAAGCTGGGTCCTCTGTGCAAGTCTGGTCCACCACTCATTCTGGAGATCTCTGAGCTTGCGCTGGAGACTGCTGCAGACGAGGCGGAAGGCAGACTTCTTCACAGGGCAGGAAGGCTGGGCTAGGTCGGCCTGATGGGCGGCTCTTTTTTTTTTTGCTAGGTGTTCCTGGATCTCTACATCGTTTTCGTCAAACCAGTCTTTGTTCTTCTTTCTGGCGAAACCCAAGACTTCTGCAGAGGATTTTGCAATAGCAGTTTTCAGTTGTTTCCAAAGTGTTTCAGGGGAGGAGTCTACTGGGTCCGCTGTGTCTTTGAGCCTGCGCTGTAAATCTGTCTGAAAGGCAGCTTTCACATCGTCACGCTGAAGGCTTGCAACATCAAGCTTTTTCTTGGGGGGCCCCCATTTCTTGGGTTTTGGCTTGAAGTGGAGCCTGAGTTTGCAGCGGACAAGGCGGTGGTCAGTGTGGCACTCTGCGCTGGGCATCACTCTGGTGAGGAGGACGTCACTGCGGTCCCTCTGACGCACTAGGACATAGTCGATAAGGTGCCAGTGTTTGGAGCGAGGATGCATCCAGGTGGTCTTTCGACTGTACTTTTGCTGAAAAGTAGTGTTGGTGATGACCAGTTGCTGCTCCGCACAGAACTCCAACAGTAGGCGGCCATTGTCATTGCAGTTCCCCACGCCATGCTTGCCGAGGACTCCTTTCCAGGCTTTCAGAGCCCTGGCCCACTCTGGCGTTGAAGTCGCCAAGGATGATGACTTTGTCGTCTGCAGGGGTACTCTGTAGGAGGCTGTGCAGGTCAGTGTAAAACTTGTCCTTTTCAGCAGGCTCTGCCAGGAGGGTTGGGGAGTACACACTGAGAAGGGTGACGTGCTTCTGGTGTCTCAGTGGGAGGCGCATGGACATGATGCGGTCTGAGTGGCCCGTTGGTAGGTTTTCCAGCTTAGTCGCAATGGATGTCTTGACCATGAAACCCACGCCTGAAAGCCGTCTTTCTGATGCAGGCCTGCCTGACCAGTAGAGGGTGTACCCAGCACCAAGTTCTTGGAGGCTGCCTTCGTCCGGAAGGCGTACTTCCTGCCTTCGTCCGGAAGGCGTACTTATAGGCAGTGGGCAGATGTTCACATCTGCACGGGACATAGACGACCCCGCCCTCCACGAGTCGCCTGCTGCCTTGCATGCCTGGCCGCTTGGCTGCGGAAAGGCTAAGGGAGGAAACCCCTGACATCAAAGCCCCCGTGTCTCCGGGGAAGGCTTTTGAGCCAGAGACTAGGACAAGGACAGTCTGATATAAAACCTACGACCCGAGGACCTCGATGCCATCGTCCCAGCTTGCTAGGCCATGGCAGATGAACCAAGGGTTTAAAGGGTGGGGCCAGTACTGCGCACACTGCACTCCACCAAAAAGCTCCACCGCGCAGGCTTTAGGAAACGTCCACGGACCATGACATTGACCATTCCAAGTCCTGTAGCGACGGGCGAGGGGCGAAACGGCAGGTGAAAGATGTCACTGGAAGCCGCAGTCTCAAACCTGCATGCAGGCGGTTCAGGATATTGGTCGCCTGATGTTGACCTGGGGATGACATCATCACTCGGCACACCCTGAACGACCAAGCAGCCTTCTCTAGGGACAGCACTGCTTGCTCCACACAGAGAGGGGCCTAGAAAAGGTGGCCTAACCAAAGCTCGTCCCCTCGCAACCCCAGTTGGCTAGCCGCGGTCAACGGGCATCTTCTCCTGCGGTCAAAAAACAAGAAAGAATAACGGATCCACTCTCATGACGACCACGACCGGACTCAACGTAGCATGCTGGAACGTCCGAACCATGCTCGACAAAGCAGACAGCGGACGCCCTGAACGTCGCTCTGCCCTCATTGCCCATGAATTGCGGAGGTTAAACATCGACATCGCCGCGCTCATATATATATATATATATATATATATATATATATATATATATATATATATATATATATATATATATATATATATATATATATATATATATATATATATATATATATATATATATATATATAAATAAACGTACCTCAGATCTAGGTTTCAGAGTCATGGAATACGGCCAATGTATCCGACATACGTCCGTCCTCTATGACAGAATAGCACGTACTAACTACTCTTGAGCTCTGTTAGGCTGAGCCCTTCGCCACTAAAACTCCGTGCGGATCGTTGACCTCGTGATCACACGGAACCTCGTGCATACACGGAATAATGTGTTACCCAAAATACCGCTGACACGACAGCACAACGAAGAAACCCTGTGTGAACTTTACGCGTGGGTATAGAGCTTCATCACATGTGTCTTGTTAGTTTTGTGTTCTTTGTGCCTATTTTGCTCCCATTAACATCAGTGTGTGTGTGTGTGTGTGTGTGTGTGTGTGTGTGTGTGTGTGTGTGTGTGTGTGTGTGTGTGTGTGTGTGTGTGTTTACGGGAATGTCGGTCAGTGTGAAGACGTTTAAGAAAATTCGTGATCACTCACAGCGAAGGGATTTGCGATTCCAACTTTTAAACCTGATTGGCAACGGCCTCACTGCACATTTTCCCAACAATTCCATCTGGAAATGTTCGCATGGCCCTTGCAGGCTTCTGAAACTGCTATACTGAACGGAAGAAGCTTTGCGAACGCTTCATAGGCCGTTGACATCATAGCTCACAACGTTTTATCGCAAATATCATCGTAAAGAACTATTTGTATTATGTACCAGTCGTAGAACAAAAATTATCATCGGTAGTATTTGACTTAACTCATTATACCCCAGACGCACAACAGGAAAATAAGGATCCACCATGATAGTTCAAGGGAGATGCCAGAATAGCTTGGCGCCTATGGGCGCCAAGCTATTCTGACACCACCCTTGAACTATCATGGTCGATCTGTGGCCTGCACTGCAATGCAGTCTTCAGAAGACAACGGCAGAATTTGGGGATTTCGGTGTTGGGGTAGAAGGAGTTAATACGATTTACGTTCAAGAAACTCGACCAGTGTGTCAGCTTTGCTGTACAGTCATAACAATCGGATTTTCTTTTTGTCATAAATTTACATCCTTGAATGTGCCCCAGATATATTCAGACTGTATAAGAAATATTATACCCATTTTCACGTGAATGAGTAATCTGATCAAGCTTTTAAGCATGAAACAGCGAAGGCATACATAAAGTCTGCATGCTTGACCTCGATCTTGAAAACTATCCGATTGCCGCCGGGGGCAATATTTTTTGTGTATTGAAAATGGCTTGTTTTCGTCTTTTTACAAGTTCTTTTTACGACTGTACTGCAAAATCAACAAATCACGGGAGATGAGTAAAAATAGCCTATTTCAGGTCAATTGGCACTGCATAATATTTGTTCTTAAAGTGTTACAGATTTGTTTTTCTTTGCGGAGATATTTGGAGAGGGGGGGAAAAAAAAACCCACGGTGTGCCCTCCGATGTCAAACGGCCTATAAACTACTTCACTGTCCAAAAAAAAAAAAAAATAAATAAATAAATTAAATTTAAAAAAAAAATAATAATAATATAAAAAAGAGGAAAATGATGCAATTACATGACAACATGAATTCTCAAGAGCCCCCGCAACCCGGCTCGTGAGGATCTACGCCTTGAGATGACACTACAGTATATCCGTAATCCTTGGTCGAATGGATTTCATAGGCTTTGTATTAACGCATTCTACCCCAGGACCGAAATCCCCAAATTTTGAAGCTGACCTCTGAAGGATTGTCTTACAATTCTAGAGACAGATCTTGCATGATAGTTCAAGGGTGGTGCCAGAATAGCTTGGCGCCTATGGGCGCCAAGCTATTCTGGCACCACCCTTGAACTATCACGCTCGAGCCATGTCTTGCTGTGGTTTGTCGGGTTGAATAATTGAACACAGATTTTAGAAACAAATAGTACGTCCACTGGCAGTGAAAGGGGTTAAAGAACAGGATTTGCATTGGAGACGTGAACATGCGAACACCAGAAGCAGGAGTATTCTTGCTGGCACTTATATAAACCCCGTTCGGGGCCAGCTGACGTACACTGTGTTTCTGCAATCTTCGTTAATTTAAGACCAAAAGAAAACCCTAGTTGTCTCAGCGAACATGGATTCAAAGTGGTGTCAGCAAGAGGCGTAGAGCCTCATGAGCCCCCAACTGCGGGGGCTCATGAGAATCTATACATCTTGCAGTTGGGTGGTGTTCACATTTTCTTGGCACTGAACAGGTAAACATTTTGATGGCCAAATCTTGATGGTTTTGAAACTTGTGACTCGGCATTTTCTTGGCCGTTTGTATTGTCCCGTGATTTTGTATAATATTATAACATACAGTTTTTTTTTAAAATTATATATATATATATTCAATTCTGATGCTGTGCTAATGCCATGGAATTCCAGGCCGGTAAGCTTGCATTGCATCATCATGACATCAGCTGTCCTTTTTGTGACTGCATCGCTCACTGGCTGTAGAAACGGGAGGGTAGTGGGAGAGAAGGAATGACAGACCTATCATTTTGAGCCTTCCACTGAACACCTACATAAAGCAGTAGGGACTACCCCCAGGCGCCCCGCCATCCGCTGAAGTATATCCAGACCCCCCCCCCCCCCAAAGGGGGCGATGCTAGAAATATTCCCAAACAAATATTAGACCTACTGAGCAGATTTAAGTTTATGCGGCCTACGACTGGTTTCGCCCAACGTGGGGCTCTTCAGTTTGGCATACGGGGTAACCTGGAATTTCAAACACAATGTATGTACTAGAAGCAGCCTCCAGAATTTACTGGTAGCACCACTAGTACAGCGCGGATTGCATCCCTAAAGCTTTATGAGGTGTTGCAGTGGAAGAAGACAGACTAAGTTTGAAAAGGCAACACCTAAGCAATTTTATGATACAATTATTTTTTACTTTTAACAAAGGCGTCGCCCCACAAAGCCCCCAAAATGCACTCAATCAGATTAGCTCCGAGGTACGTAATTCTTCATTCAATTCTAAGAATGCTGTGCTAATGCCATGGAATTCCAGGCTGGTTAGCTTGCATTGTGTCATCAGGACATGAGCTGTTCTTTTTGCGACTACATCGCTCACGAGATCTACAATGAAAGGGTAGTGGGAGAGAAAGAATGACAGACCTATCTTTTTTAGCTTTCCACTCAACGCCTATTGCATATAGCAATATGGACTACCCCCAGGCGTCCCGCAATCCACTGGAGAATATCCTGACCTCCCTCCCGAGTTGGGAGTAGTACATGAATATTCTCAAACAGATCTTGGACCTGCTCGGTATATTTTTGTTTTTGCCGCCTACGACCGGTTTTGCCCCAAAGTCACATAAAGTTTTAAGGATGCAATCCGCGCTGTACTAGTGGTGCTACCATAAATTCTGGAGGCGGCTTCTAGTACATGCGTTGTGTTTGCAATTTTCAGGTTACGCCATACGCCTACCTGAAGAGCCCTCCCTTGGGGCGAAACCGGTCTTAGGCGGCATAAACAAAAATCTACCCACACACTCCAAATATGGATTCAAGCAGCAGTGAAAATACTTAAAATGTGAAGGAAGGATCCACAGACACCACGTAGTTTTAAAAGGAGTTACACTTTTATTCTATGCACAAATTTTCGCCCTCTCAAGTGAGGGCTTCTTCTTTGTTACCTAGTTACCTGTTACCTGGGCATTCCCCTCAAGAAGCCTTCGCTGAGAGGGCGAAAATTTGTGCATAGAATAAAAGTGTAACTCCTTCTACTCTACGTGGTGTCTGTGGATCCTTTTTTCACATTTTAAGTATTTCACTGCTGCTTGAATCCATATTTGGAGTGTGTGGTGCCAGCTTTCTTGGACTGGTTTTATTTATTCATATATATATATATATATATATATATATATATATATATATATATATTATATATATATATATATATATATATATATATATATATATATATATATATATATATATATATATATATGTGTGTGTGTGTGTGTGTGTGTGTGTGTGTGTGTGTGTGTGTGTGTGTGGATATTTTAGGCAGATTCATACATCGTCCATGTTTTGTTTTTGTAATTTGTATTTTTTTTATTGATAAAAATATGAGTTGTGGTTTGAATCCTTCTTCCCTGACTTGCCTATTGATTTTGGATTATCGTCTGTTTGCGCAGCGAGATTGGCGCATCGGACATGCGCAGTCAACGGCACGTGGCTCCATGGCAACTGGACCAACTATAGCGCGTGCATGGACCAGAGTTTCCCCCCTTACTTCACACCCCAGCCTCACCCTCTGGACGACTTTGTGGGAGCGGTAATTTCTATGCTGTTTATTTTCCTCAGTCAGCAAATTTTCTGACCTGGTCAACGATTTTGTAGCTAGCAGCTGCTGTAGTGTAACACGCCCATCCCCACTGTACTTACACGACCAAAATCCTAACACGTTCATGAAGCATGGATACAGATTCATTGGTCTCAGAAACAGACATAGATCCCCATGAGCCCCCGCAGTCGCGGGGGCTCATGAGGATCTATGTCTCTTGCAGTTGGATCGTGATCACGTTTTCTCGGGCAGTGAAGGTGGTTTAACCAGATCGACCCGGGGTCTCTTTTTTCATAAGCCAAAGCAACGCCCAGTTGCTGCGCTATTCTCTCGCAGGCATTTGATGTGTCAAGTTGATGCCGGGTCGATCTTGGGTTAGAGACATTTGGCGTGTGTCACATCCATGTAAACCTAGGCCGATCTGGTGTGGGATGATTTGCGTCTGGCTCTGGTTATCGTAGGGGCTATTCAGTCTTGTCACAGATTCCACATAATATACACGATTTCCGAAATCAGAAGTAGGTTAATATTGCCCGTGTTTCGACGAAAACAGTGGATTAAAACCCCGGACAAACATGTGATATGACATGTTTGTCCGGGCTCTTAAATCCACTGTTTTTGTCGAAACACGTGCCATTTTGACCTACATCTGATTCCTGAACGTATATTCGCCTCATAGTGCCGTCTGCATTCGTCCAGGGCAAAAAAAGGACCGATTTGAATTGATGAGTGTTCGTACTCAAATGGGACTTGTTCTATCGCATGAACGCTAAAAGGTTCAAAGCTCAAAGCTACACAGTTGCAGTGCTCCTGAATTGATCAGTGCTCAGGTCGTACTTAATAGGCCTGTACCCAATAACTCGCCCCTTTGGCCGGTCTCTTATCAACGGCATGTCCGTTGAAAAGTTACTCCTGGTAAACTAAGTGGCACATTTGCAATGCGTCTGAACTGATCAGTGTTCAAGTTTTTTTTTTTTTTTAATTTTCAACAGCTGTCATTGTAACCAATAACTGTAATGTGTATTTGTCTACCGTCAGTACTTTATTGTATCTACCGATTTAGATTATCTAGATGTAAAGCGCTCTGATCCATTTTGTGTGTGGACATTGCTTTATATTTGAGTTATATATTATTATTATTATTATTATTATTATTTCCTTATATTATTATTATTATTTCCTTGACCCCCCCCCCCCCACACACACACACACACGCACGCACACACACACACACACACACACACACACACACACAGACACACACACACACACACACACACACACACACACACACACACACACACACACTTTTATGTTTGTTCATTAACAGTTTGATGCTGTCGGCGTTAAAACCCCGACTAACCAACCAAACGTATATTTTTACTAACGGACGTTGGACTTGAACAACAAATGTCTGATTTTTAAAAATCGTTGAACTCTTTTTGCTTTCTAATTTAACCCGTACAACACCGGCAGGATACACCAAGATCTGGATGATCCATGATAGTTTAAGGTTGTTGCCAGAACTGCATGGTGCCTTTTGGCGCCAAGCTATTCTGGCACCACTCTTGAACTAACAGGTGTGATTTGTCCGAACTAGAATGTAGTCTACAGACGACATCATCCTCAACTTTGAGGCAGTTCGAAATCAGTACTCATAGTGTTTATCTAGCAGACATGAATTATATTTCTGAGACAATCACAGACCATTACCCCGAAAATGACTCTGCGTGAGGAACTCAGTTATAATTGAGACCAGCGACAGACCGATGTCCTGACAAAGCCCCGTACATGCAAGGTTTCATGAAGATCTGCGACCTTGGAAGTCGCTTTGTGTTGACTGTTCCTTCCAGACAAAGAAGAGGTGCGAGCGATTAATCACGACGAGAAAAAAGTGGGAAACATTTTTTTGCGAATTACGGGGAGAGGGTTTTCGATGGGAAGTTAGCGTGGGCGGTAGGAGTTGCGTGCACAATGTTTTTACAAAGAAAAAACAAACAAAACAGATTGCCGCATCGAGACAAGATAGGACTGCTGTTCTCAACCCTTTGGCTTTAGGAATCCCATAGAAATCATCGCGACAAAAAGCGCCACCGACAGCCAAGGGCTAAAACTAATAATCAAACACCACGCATCCAGGAAAAATACCAGACACAGAAGAGACCGTCCCGACAACTTAATGAGTGGTTCAGCAATCGTTTCCAGACACCATTTTTTTTAGAATCGCTCTTGACGAATCTGAGACAGCAATTGCCGCGCGAAACAGCCGAATTCAAAGTCAAAGGACGAGAACAGAAAGAAAGAGGAAGTGCACACGAACCAGAATTGAAGGGATTCTTACAACCCTTGGTCCTGTGCGCTTCTTTCATCTTGCCGTATATTGGAGTGAGGGTGTGATTTTAGAACTTGTGCTCGTCTCATATTGTATGTGTTGTCGGTAATTTGGGACCTTACGGCTTTCAACCGTAAGGTCCAAATTACAGATCAGCACACGTATTATTTCAGAACCGACTGCAAAGAAGACGAATCGGGATGAGTTAAAATCTTAATCTTTTTCCCTGTATTCGTTGCTAGGAAAAGGAGCAATTTGTGATTTTGTTGGGCACAAATTTGGATTTGGCACTATTTTGTCCACCGTCTTACTGTTGGGGTCGGCCAGTGGAGACACAAAGCTGTCCTGTCACGACCCCTGAAGTTGCTATGGCTGTACAGCGCAAAGAAATTAGCAACAGAGAAAGAAACACACTTATAAAAGACAGGTACAACACAATTTATGACAATAATCGAGTTATAATCCTTTTTTTCTTTTTTAAAAAAATAGGAACATACAGAAATTGACCGCATGGACTTATCTTTCATGCAATGAACATCTTCCGTAGATGGTGTTGAAAAGGACAGATCTAAAGGAACTACATGTCCCCCTCCCCTTCGCGCCACCTCTCCCCCTACCCCTCCCAACCCACCCACCAACTTCCTCCCTTACCCCTTCACAAGCAAGCAGACATAGACGCACAAACAAGCACGCACACACAAATACACACACACAAACACACACACAAACACGCACGCACGCACGCACTCACACACACACACACACACTTACACACACTTACACACACTTACACACACACACACACACACACACACACACACACACACACACACACACACATACACGCGCGCGCGCGCGCGGCGCGCGCGCGTGTGCTCTGTAAGCCCAAGTAATTGCATCTTAATTCAACAGCAGCAGCGGGGCTATACAGCACGTATATAGTGACAGTAATCAGTTGTGACCCGATTTGTGTTGTCTGGCTAGAACAAATTAGTCAGGGACCAATTCCCCACATCTTGACCATTCGCCTCATTTTGACCACTAGTCTACATCCTTCACTCTTTCTCTGACACAGAGTAGATTTCGGTAGCTCAGGTGGTAGTACGTTCCACTCTCGTCCAAAGACAGCGATCAGAATTTGTTCAAATCCTGTTCGGTGCCCTCGTCTTCGAAATCACCTTCGCGGTGACCCAAAATTTTAAGCTTTAAATGTAAGTCTTTTCTTTCTCTGACAGCAGCCGCTGGAATTATATGTACCTAAAACCATCACTGATTCGCTTCTCATAACCGCGTCTGTATGAGGCACATAGACGTAAATGATGTTAAGCAAGAGGCATAGATCTTCATGAGCTACCGCATCTCCGGGAGATCATGAAAATCTATGCCTCTTGCATTTGGCCGTTGTTTGCTGTGCTCCGGTAGTGATCGGGTTCATACTGACAAACACAACACCAGCTCTCCGGAAAAAAGACAGAAAAATCAAAGCAATTCATAACGCACTCGTAGGCTAAATCGACAACCACAATATCCCTAGGGCTACGTTATAAAACAGACGCAAAGGTAACAAGAGAGATACTGGATCCGCGGAAAGAATTACGCAGTTGAAAGTGGAGCTAACAAAGAAATGTGATAGGAATTGTCCTATCATCCAGATAATCAGACTCAAGAAACTGGACGATAAATAGGTCACCTCCGCCCACATGTAAGAGGCTTTGATCACGTGTGGTACTAAACCGAGATGTGCCATGCATTCTGATTTGATAGAACACACACGGAAAAATCATCGTACTGATGACTCTTTGACAAGTCATGCGGCATGCTTGATCATCGTACAACATGCTGAACCCGTCCAGTGCCGGGAAAGTTTGAACAACACCCGTCTGCAAGAGGTATAGACCCTCATCAGCCCCGTAGAATCCATGTCCCAGAGACAGCTTGGGTGTTCTGTTGTTGAATTAACAAGGATTTCAAAAGCTGCGTCAAATGGCACTGAACTGGTTAAACGTCGTACGTTTTTAACACAAATTTGGCTCAAACTAAGCGGTGGTATGCCAAAGTTTCCACTAAAATAGGGTGAATACTTATATTTAGATCACAATGATCATGCATCTTCTTTTTTAGTAATCTTATTTTATATCAGAAAGCTGACTGCAATGCGTGAAAAATGCAGATGATAACCCGACGAAGAAAGAAACACGATTAGAAAAGACAGTTGCAACACAATTTATTCAATTACTTTTTTAATAAATCGTGTCGTAACTGTCTTTTCAAAGCGTGTTTTTTTTTCTTCGTTGGTTTATTGTTTGCTTCTTCAGTAATTGTATGCAAGCCAAGAAGCTCCCCTCCCCAGTAAGCAATGGACCTTTGGATGAAGCCGGCCGCAATGGGCCCGCGCACTACCGTGCGCGGGGCCACTGCGGCCATCGTCGGCCCGAAGACGTGTTGCTATGGGTTCGTCACTCGCGCTGATCCGCTACTTTAGAAGTATCTTGCAATTCTGACTTACCTCTATATCTGGAAAACTCCATCCGCATTCCCACCTTCATAACTGATCGGGCCTCGTGATCCCCTCAGTCATCTATGATCACCTAGAGACGAATGTGATACCCTCGAATAGCTGCAGATTTATGTGATGGTCTGTGATTTTGGACCTTCGGCTTTGGGTCTAAAATCCAGCAGACTAGGACAAAATTGTCATGAGCTCATTAATTCAGAGATATTCCTACATTGATTCTGCAGAGAAAAGAAAAAGTGAACACAATCCGACTGCAAGAGGCATAGATCCTCATGAGCCCCGCGACAGCGGGGGCTCATGAGGATCTATGCCTCTTGCAGACACCCCTTTGTATCCATGTTCCTTGGACGGCCGGGGACTTGGAATGAACAAAGATTTCAGAAGCACAGTCTGCGTTCACTGGCAGTGACGGGTGCATGACGTCCTACTAGCTTACATCTTTCAGACACAATAATCTTTCTGATACGCATATAGTGGACCAACGTTTGCGAGAGGCGTAGGTCCTCTTTTGCAAGAAGCATAGATCTTCATGATCCCCTGCAATTTACAGGTCATCACCAGGATCTATGTTCTTTGCAGAGGACAATTTATTCTTCAAGTTTGAACAGTACGAACAGAATACACACAAAGATTTCCAGACTCTATGATTGAAACGGCCGGACGTGACCTAACCAATTTTATGATCGAATCGCCACAGACGCAGTCATTAAATGACGATTTTGTTTCATGAATTATGAAAGATGCATCAAGCCATGCTCTGTTCAGGGACGCATGAGGATCTATGCCACTCGCAAGCGAAAGTCTTTTGCTGCTTGACTTTCTTCTGAAGATTTTGAGATAAGTTCCAGACTTTATGACGATTATCAGGGGTGACTGGAATCCCTTGTACTGTTCAATCGCCCGTTAGTATCACCCACCACGCGTGCGCTTAATCTCGGGTCTCTGTCACTGTTATAATTGGTGGCCGGAAATCACTGAGTGGTCAATCTGGTACAGTTATGAGTTCATCAGCCACACCCTTCTATCTGTCGTAGGTATAGAGCCTCATGCGCCTCTCTAGCTGCAGGGTTACAGTGAGAATTTATGTCTCTGAATGACCGAGTTTTGCTCTAGAACTTAATTGCATCTTCAGGACGGCGTCACTGAACCAGCATGAAGCCTGCAGGAGACATAGATTCTCATGAGCCCCTGTAGGCGCATGAGCACATGAGAATCTATGCCTCTTGTTGTCTGGAGATTGCACCCATTGACTTGTATCCTCAAACACAGAGAAAACCATCAGGGTTTCAGGCTTAACCCTTTCCTCGCGGCCAGTGGTCGTACATCTTGTTTCTGAAATCCTTGCTCAGTTAATGACCAAAATCTACACCCGTCCGAGGAACATGGATACAGATTTGTCTCAGCAAGAGGCAAAGATCCTCATGAGCCCCCCGCAATTGCGGGGACTCATAAGGATCTATACCTCTTGTAGTTAGAAGGTGTTTAGTTTTTCTCAAAGGTTAACCACGTGACTATCGTGTCTTCTCCGCCGAACGGTATCGTCAGTAACAGTCTAGGTGGTTAATATCGATGATATTTGCGCCTCACATCACACCTGACACGACGCAGGAGATTTCCTGTTTAATGGTTTTCCCGACCTATGCACGGTCCAGAACCTAGCACACGTCATAGAACGCAGCGTGAAGAATTATGCCCTAGTCAGGAAATTGGATAGATTAAGTCTCGCCCACGGATACACAGGGGGTGTGGGTACGGGTGGATGTCCTCTGGCTTCCCCGCCGCCGCTAAACATTCATTTTAGATAACACTTCCAGCCCATCTTGTCCCCTTTATCCCCAGCTAAGTGACTTTTTCCCATACCAATGTCTGTGAGGTATGCTTGACTTAATTGTCATGTGGATAGATGATGGTGCTTGTATGTATAGACTGACGCCAAATTCGTCCTGCACAGCTTTCATGAAAGGCAGTTGATTTCATTTTAACTCATTCTGCCCCAGGACCGAAATCCCCAAACTTGAAGTTGAACTCTGCAGGACTGTATTACAATTCTAGAGAGAGATCGAACATGATAGTTCAAGAGTGATGTCAGAATAGTGGTGCCTATGGGCGCCAAGGTATTCTGGCACCATCCTTGAACTATCATGCTCGATCCATGTCTTGCTGTGGTGTGTCGGTGCTGAATGAGTTAAATAATTTGACTTCATTTGTTTGATTTAATTTCGCGCTTAATTTGATCTTATTTCGTTTGGTTTCGTTTGATTTCTTTTCATGTTCTCTACTTTCCACGTAGTGTTTGTCCCTGGATCAGAAGTACTGTACAAGTAGGTCAGAATTGCCATTCAGTGAACTTATTCAGGCGGTTTCATCTACTGGAGGCATGCACCCTGAAAATGGATGCCTCTGGCTGGCAAGGGTGTCCATGTTTAACCCTTTGACTGTCAGTGGCGCTATTTTTTCAAAGCCATTCCTGAAGGAGTCGCCTCGACAAATAGCGCCACTGACAGGCAAAAGGTTAACAGGAATCGCCTCCATGAAAAACGCCACTGACAGCCAAAGGGCTGATACCTCGTTTAACTCATTCTACCCCAACACCGAAATCCCCAAATTTTGACGTCGTCCTCTGAAGACTTCATTGCAGTGCAGGACACAGATCGACCATGATAGTTCAAGGGTGATGCCAGAATTGCTTGGCGCCCATAGGCGCCAAGCGATTCTGGCATCACCCTTGAACTATCATGGTCGATCCTTATCTTGCTGTGGTTTGTCTGGGGTAGAATGAGTTAATGCTTAGTTTGGGACACTAATTTTGTACTGTAATTGACCTGATTCTGAGATAGAAATGTCCCGATTTGCCGGTGGTCATAACCACGCTATATTGGAGTGAATACCAGAAGTGATTACAGTTTGTTAATTAGCATACATGTATACAAAAAAGGATAGATCTATATCACTCAATTTTGGCATGACCTTTTCATCCATTATTGCTTTCCATACAAATACTACATCTTCCCTAACAAGTGACGAGCAGTGTCGCATCCATAGACATCTGGGTCTTTGAAGAGCAGTGATTATCTTGTTTATGCTGGACATTGAGTGGGGCAAAAAAGAATATGGTGGGCGGAGCGGGTGTCGGGGGGTGGGCGGAGGGATGCTGGTGCAGGCAGTCGTGGTAGATGACACAGGAGCAAGAAACCTGATCGCGTTCAGTCCTTTGATCTGGGCTCTTAGGCCACGAAAGCCAATCGAATTAATTCCCCTGATCACGACTCCTTTAAGAATACTGCGCAATAAGCCGCAGTGAAGCCACTTAACTCTTTTAACTTCCCTGGTCCTCTGTACAAAGTCACGGGAATTAACTCAGTCACATACCTTATAATCTTCATCGCAGATCCAATGGGTCTGCCGAACATAGAATCATGTGACCGAATTGCATCATACGTCCTAATCTACAATTGGCTTGCATGCTAGAGGTTTCTCCCTTGTTGACTGTAACAGTACACAAAATACGTCACTTTCCGTAGGTAGTGCAGGAAAACGAAAGTCACGCGTAGAGAGTATATTTCGCTGATTTACACACACACACCAAAAAAACAAAAACAAAACAAAACCAAAAGAAAGTTATTGAAACAAACTAAGTCCACGGTAAACACTTCTAGTCTAGATAACGTTATTCACGAATAATGAATGAGGAAAAAAACTTCGCTTTAATTTACGGTTCACCATGCATAGGTTAATTTCCAAATATCACATGTTTCGTTTTCTAAGCGTACATGTTTTGTTCAGTGCATACGAGTCGCGGTCAGAGGATTGAACTTGTTTAGGTTTCCTGGTCCTGTGGATACGAACAACTTTCAAGGTGTTAAACCCTGGCTGTCGGTAGCTGTTTTTATCGAGGTGATTCCTGCAGGATTAACCTCGCCTACCGACAGCCAAAGGTTGACTTATTTAGTTTTCTTTTTCCCGCGCATAAGAATAAAGGTTAAGGGTCTTAACGCGTTCAGGTTTCCTGGTTTTGTAGATGTAATGAGTATGATTAGTTTTCTCCACAAAGGAAATGTCAGATGTCTGCATTTACGACAAAAGTTTGTGATGAGTTTCGTATCGATAACAAGATGTTATGAGGTCTTTTACGCGAACAGAACTAAGAACTATGATTTGTTTTCTTTGCACACTGGTCGCGTAGGAGGCCGAAACGCATATAATATTTTGATAGTTTAGAAAGGTTATGCCCTGCCCTGTGTAACACGCCATAACGTGATAGAAATAGTTGCTTTCCGATTCCAGATGAGACTTCAATCAATCAATCAATAAAACTTTATTGTTTCAAATACATGTTACCAAGTACAGGAAAAATTGTCTCGCCACCTCAGGTGCAACTCGCAATCACCCACACTCACACAACAGTTTACAAACAACAAATGGACAATGGCTTGGGACGGGCGAAGCCCGTCGCCAAGGCGTCTCATGGCCAGCACCAACGGCCCCAACCCGACCTGAACCTCCCTGACACAAAGCAGACTAATGTATCTCTTAAACACGTAATATAATGTTTTAAAACTTTCTGCTTGGCTGAGATTAGTTACACAAATCAGTGAGAAATACGCATAAACAACAACAACAACAACAACAAAACGAATTATACTTTCACTACCTTAAGACCAGCGCCGGCTATTAGACAGTTGCTCCGGCATAAACAGTCACCACCTTAATTATAACTTAACTAGAATATAACTTCATAGTCATTTTTTAAAGCAATAGTAGTAGAACTACAACATTAAAGTGAAAGCAGTCCAAAATAAAAGAGCACACACAGGCACACGCTGTTGTAAGAAACCCAGTCACTGTGTCGGGGAGGTGTCTGTCATCACATCATTCGGCTGGAATGTGGGGGTCTGAAGCTTGCTGGTACTCGCTTCGTTGTATGCACTCGCGCTGTTCCGTAGGCAGTGATGTTGAGCGTGGCATGGGAAGAGCCACTCCTGAGATGATTGAAAGGGGAGAAAAGCACGTTGGTTGTATTGCCAGAGCATACAAAATAACACTGACTCGGACAACAACAAAAATAGTCATTGGCATGCCTTTTTCGGCTGTACGGCTCCAACAACCTTCTTCAGACTAATGTACTGTAGAGTAAATGAGCTTTTGCGGCTGCAGAGGCTCATTAATATCTGTGCCTCTTACACACAAAACGGAGTGCTCTAAGATCTATACACAAATCATGCTCTCAAGCAGAAATAATCTAACGTCCAAACAGCCACTGGATTTTCGTGACTGATTGCTATAGTCATAGAACTTCCTCAACTAAAGGAAGCATACTCGGACAGGCAAAAAACAGCAATAACGATAAATTCTCAAAGCCCATGGCTGAGTTGCATAATCTCATGAAAATCTATGCCTTGTGTAGACTGATGGTCTGTATGAATGCCTTCCTAGAAAGCAAAAGATACGGGCCGACGCGGGCACACTGGGGCCCACATCGGTCCATGGACTTTTGCCTGACCGAATAGCTTCATATTTATTTAGTGGGTCTTCTTTCCTTAGCGATGACCATTCATCCTGCAACATTTGCATGATACTTGGTTAGTCTGGGTTCACTTTTGCGTCCGCGCCGCCACGTGAGTGATTGAGGACGATCTTAGGGGAGGCGAGTAATGGGTGACAAGGATTGCGGTTTTATTTGGTATGGACCATGAATGCTAATCAACCACTCATCAGTTTGCTTCACATTACCTTCTGTTATCGAACCTAATTTCCTCACCATATTGTACCCTGCAGGGGCGGATGGTGTGTGTGTGTGGGGATGGGGGGGGGGGGGTACCGGGGTTCCGCCCGACTACCCAAAATTCTTAAAATGCTATAACAAATTCCCTTTTTGGGGGTGTTTGCCCCCCCCCCCCTCCCCCGCGCCCCCCGTTATTTGATATTTTGGCCAATGGTGAGAGTATCAACACGCACTCGTCTTCTCTATCTCTCTTTCTCTCTCTCTCTGCTCTCTCTCTCCCCCCCCCCCCCCACCGCCCCACATCCCACCTCCCGCTTTTCGATTTTTCGGCCCCTGGAAGCAAGGTCTAGCGTCGGGAAGGCCTTTTGTATCAGTTTAAGGTCCCAAACAACAAGTTGGAACCCACACCCCCCCCCCCACCCCAAACCCCCCGCCCCCTCGAGGTAACCGTTCCGCCCCTGCCCTGTCTTGTTCGCGCTGTACAAATGCTGTCTTGTATGATTCTAACTATTTTGTATTATTCTGCGGCGTTTGTTAATTGTCATGTTTTGTTGTTTGTATCGTCTTGTTCCGCCTGTATCGTGCTGTGTTATCATGTCATGTCAATAGACTCTGTCTGTTTCTCTATTGTCTTGACACTGACTCGCATTACATTGTTATGCTCGTTTATCTCTTCATATCTTGTCTTAATGCATTTCACCCCACGGCCGCATTTCCCAAATTTCGGAGGGGTCGCCCAACGACTATGTATCAGTTGCTGGAGATGGATCGACCATGATAATTCAAGGGTGGTGCCAGATGATCTTGGCGCCTTCAGGCGCCAAGATCATCTGGCACAACCCTTGAGCTATCATGGTCGATCCATCTCCTGCTGTTGTGCGTTGGGGTTAAATGGGTTAAAGCATACGTGAATACAAGACAATAAATAGCAAGAATGTAAAACAATGATTCAATATTTGTGTGTCTCATTTAATTATTGTACTATTGTCTTGCCTTTTTTATCGTCCATAATGCGGGTTGTTAACGCATACAGTTATGTTACGTCACAAGAGGTTGTTCGGAGTCAAAAGTAGGTAAAGTTTTGCATGTGTTTGACGCTAACAGTGGATTAACAACCCGGATAAAACATGCGATATCGATATCGATATACCACTGTTTGCGTCAAACACGTGCAGATTTTGATCTGTTTCTGATTTGACGTCTATCTGAAGTCACATGCTGTAATTTATTACCTGTAACGTCAAAGTATGAGGTATAGTTGTTGTTTGCGTTGACGACAATGCAATAAGGGTCAGTACACACACACACACACACACACACACACACACACACACACACACACGCACACACACACACACACACACATATATAAAATATATATATATATATATATATATATATATATATATATATATATATATATATATATATATATATATATATATATATATATATATATATATATAAACATATCTCATGCCATCTTTTTCTCACGAATTGCAGATAGAGCTGGCGGAGACATTACGGGACATCTACATGGCAGCCTCTATTATATCTCTTGTCTTTCTCTTACTTACACTCTTCATCTTCTGCTACTTCAGGTAAGATCATTTTTGGACTTTATGGGTCGTGGGTTCAAACCCCCCGGTGGGTTGAAAACTAGTATGGATCATATTTGGTGTCCCCTCTTTGAAATTTACCTTAACAGTGGTTTTGTAATGTGTTTTTTATCATATGACTCCCCCTGTAGCAACGCGTCGTCCGACTCACGACGGCCGCAGTGGGTCCACCCACTAAGCGGCCGTCGTGAGCCCAAGAACCTTTGCTTACTGGAGTGTACTGCTGGTGTTTGTCTAGACTATGAATGTTTACTAGTTAATGAATGAGGATTATTTTTTGTCGAATCCGGACCGTTGTAAATCACATCTGTAAATAAAATCACAGGACAAGACTACTTGAGAACCGTAGAGCCAAGCATACACTAAAGCAAACGAAGCTGTGTGTGTGTCTGTGTGTGTGTGTATGTGTGTGTGTGTGTGTGTGCGTGTGCGTGTGTGTGTGTGTGTTGAGTATTGTGTGTGTGTGTGTGTGTGTGTGTGTGTGTGTGTGTGTGTGTGTGTGTGTGTGTGTGTGCATATGTGCGCGAGCACTATTTGCTCCCTACTTTCTGTATTTCGTGACTGAGGTTGTCAGTTCTTGGTCGATTTAACCCAAACGAAGTGAGAAAAAAAGAACTACTTCGTTCACCCTGGCACCACATTGCACATGTACCCCTGTCAAACGCGCGCAAAACACTTCTATGAAGGCTAACTAAGGAACAACCATAGAAACCTCGTGGTGTAGTCACCGTTAGCAATTCGCAAAGTATAAATTTAAGCTTTATGTCAGAAGCTGACACGGCATGGAAATTGTGCTTTTGAGGTCTATTCTAAATCATCAAAAGTTGGCACTGGAATAAAGCTAAAGCTTCTTCCACGGTTGTATGAAATCAGCATTAACGCTTCACGTGTTTCGACTAGTCGATGTCTGGCGGAACCTAACACTTCGAGTATTAACTCATTCTAGCCCAGACACACCACAGCAAGATATGGATCGACCATGATAGTTCAAGGGTGATGCCAGAATAGCTTGGCGCCTATGGGCGCCAAGCTATTCTGGCATCACCCTTGAACTATCATGGTCGATCTGTGTCCTGCACTGCAATGCAGTCCGGCTCAGAGGACAATGGCAAAATTTGAGGATTTCGGTCTTCATCACTGCCGAGCAGAACTAAAGAGGATCCACCTGCAAGAGGTGAGCACCCGCGACAGCTGCGGTAGGACCTATGCCTCTTGCCGAGGCAACTTTCAATCGGTGTGCTTTGGACGGTTGGGACACTTTGGCGCTGAATTGAGAAACAGAAATAGCCTGCGACTACTGGCAGAGCAGGGGTTAACCAATTCCCAGCCGCGGCACACTACAAGAGAACAGAAATCGACCGTTATAGTTCACGGATGATGCCAGAAATAGTCTGGCGCTTCTGCTGACGCGCCAGTGACGGCTATTAATTAGTCGATCATGGTTGGTCGCAGTCTGAGTCTTGGAGGACAGTGAACTCCCATATTCAAATTGGAATTTAGTCTGACAACTGTGAGCGGATCGACTGCGAGAGATGTTGGACCTAGGACCTTTTGCGCAGGGCTTCAGTGTATTAAACACCGCTCTGTGTTGATGCTGGGTTTCTATAAATGTATCCGACGAGCACGGGACTGGATTTGTCTGCCCTCAACTCAATCCAGACACATTCCACCTTTGGTGATTCCAGGTCTTTACGCCTGCGGGTGATACTTCTGATTGAATTGTGCATATACACTGCTATACATGTCTGTCCCGAGTATTCAGCATGGCGGTGCAAGACAGCAAAGTCCTGGATAGAAACGGCCTCATCACTGATGTTAGGATTGAGGCGCGATTCAGTGACACCAAACAAATGAAAAGGACTGGGTTGAGTCAAGAGCACACAGAGATCAGGGATTTTGTTATACAAATGATATATGTTTATGTGACCAATATGGAAATGCTGACCTGATATCATGCTTATATCGTTTCAGATCAAACAGCAGAATTGCTCACGAGACTAATGAAGTAAAAGAAATTAATATAAAAGGCTAAATTTAATAATGTAACTAATTAATACAAGTTACAAACAGAAAAAAAAAACTTAAAATAGGCCTGGCAGCGGTTTTAAAACCGATAAACACTAGATGCAGCTGCCCTGGGAGCTAATCGGCTTTTAGCGTCAATAGCTCACTGGGCTATACAAGACAGTCCAGTCAGTAAACAGCTCGCTTCATTGCCACAGTAAAACAACACACTTCACGGTCACAGTTAAATGCCCACCGCTTGCAACAATTGCGACGGAAATGGCACAGTCAAAACAGTATACGGCGTCGGCACAGGCGATTAATGTCGCTCAGTCAAAACCTTGCATAGCTTAATCGCTACTCCCAACATTGAGAAATTAGGAAAGATAACCACTCAGCAACCACTTTACAGTGAATGAATAATGTTAGTCATGAACACCATCATAAGACATAAGAAGCAACGCTATGTAGAAGGAAGCTGTTCATATATAGGAGAGAGAGAGAGAGAGAGAGAGAGAGAGAGAGAGAGAGAGAGAGAGAGAGAGAGAGAGAGAGAGAGAGAGAGAGAGAGAGAGAGAGAGAGAGAGAGAGAGCAATAGACTTTATTTTATTTTCGAAAGAGTAAAACATTAGCACACCGGCGAGTTCCCATGTATGCCATAAAACTCTAAAACTTCACAACTGAGAGCGAGAGAGTGATATATATATATATATATATTTCATGTAAATTTAAACTGTGTGTGTGTGTGTGTGTGTGTGTGTGTGTGTGTGTGTGTGTGTGTGTGTGTGTGTGTGAGTGTGCGTGTGTGCGCGCGAAATAATTCTGTTTATTATTATTATATGATGATGATGATTATTATTATTATTATTATTGTTATTATTATTATTATTATTATTGTTATATTGTTACCTTTTCTGCTGTTATATTTATTTAAAATGTTATTAAGGGCAGACATGTAAAAAGGCCTGCTTGCCTACTGACTTCATCCTTAGAAAATAAAGTTTCAGTTCAGTTCAGTTCATCTCTCTCTCTCTCTCTCTCTCTCTCTCTCTCTCTCTCTCTCTCTCTCTCTCTCTCTCTCTCTCTCTCTCTCTCTCTCTCTCTCTCTCTCTCTCTCTCTCTCTCTCTCTCTCTCTCTCCACTTCACGATCAGTAGGCGGTACTCGTCCTGACCATCACACTAATGGGATTATAAGGTATCACGCCCTTCTCACTTCCGGGCAGGACGTGTTCCTGCGATGGGGTAATGATGCGTGAAGAACTGCTGACCGATCATGCGTGCAGTTAGGTGGCGATAAACTGTTTAGGTAATGTAGTCATTTGATTAAAATGCTGTTAACCCCTGTACTGCCAGCGGACACCGATTATTTCTTGAAGTCATTGTAAATTCAACCGCAAATTCATCCGAGGAAGAAGAATTCGTGACAGGGCTAGCAATAGGCACAGAAACTTATGAGCCCTCGCAATTGCCTCTTGTACTTGGCCTGTGTTCACTGTTTCTCGACTTGAAAGAGGTTAAAGAGGTTAATTTCGACCCCCCCTTTTTTTTTTCTGGGGGGGGGGGGGGGGAATCAGGCAGACCGTGACACGTGATGGCGGATTTTTTTTCTCACCATACGGTTATACACGGTGTGCCATTTGCATCTTGTCTCTTAACAGTGCTAAAACAGCGCGAGGTTTTCTTAGCAACACTACAATATTCTACTTGGCAGCCACAAACTCGAGAACAGACTGTAAAGCCAGAGCTAGCGTGAAGAAGAAAAGACAAAAGACGAAAAAAGCACCTACCAAAAACACCAGTAACAGACAGTGCATACTCTATTTTTCATATCCAACGATTTTACGACTTTGGCAGCTTTTCGGGGGGGGGGGGGGGGGGGGGGGGGGGGGGAGGGGGGGAAACACAAAAAAAAGAAAAAAAGAAGAAGAAATGCTCAACCCACTCCCCCCCCCCCCAAAGAAAAAAAGCAAAACAAAACAACAACAACAACAACAACAAAACCCAACAACAACAAACAAACAAACCAAAAACCAAACAACATCAAACAAACCAAAAACAAAACAGACCATAACAAATAAACAAACAAAAACCCCAAAACAACAAACAACAACAAGCAAAAACAACACCAGCATCCAAACTAACAAAACAAAGCAAACAAAGCAAACTAAAATAAATAAAATAAATAAAAAGAAACTAAAAGAAATCAAATAGAATAAAAAAGAATTAAAATAACATAAAATAAAACGAATCGAAACGAAACAAAACAAAACCCCACAAAAGCCCCATATAACAACAGAACCCCACTCAATTCCCCAAGCTCATTCTTTTCAGTCCGACAGGCCAGAGTGTGTGTACAATACAGCTTATATTTCAGTGCGTCCAGGCATACACCACATGATTACAAGAGTCCCGGGGGTGTGCTGCTTTTGGGACCATTAGGTCATTAGGTACAATTCTAAGGGTTCTGGTCTGTGATTCTGGACCTTACGGCTTCCAGCCGTAAGGTCCAGAATCACAGACCAATATACGTGACGAGTTCAGACATTCACGTCAGTCATGTTTCGAATTCCCAATACCTTTGCTGCCATTGATCACGAAATACACGTCTGAAGCGAGCCGACATCCCCGTGAAGATTAAAACAGCACCCCCTCCCCCCCCCACAACAACTACAATCCCCCACCCAAATAAAAAAAAAAAAAAAAAAAAAAAAAAAAAAAAAAAGGCTTGAAAAACATAGGACTAACAAGAGACATAAACCCTCTTGAGCCCCGCGACTGATGGGGCTTATGAGGGTTTATGTCTCTTGAAGCTGGGTATCGTTCGATTTACCCCAGGCAGTTTAAGGAGTTAATCAGCGGTACGTCCAATGCCTCTCCAAATTTGGTTTCAGTATGAGCCCATCTCTGATCTAAGTCAACAGCATTCTCACGAGTGCCTGCATCCAAACAAATTTCTTTTAACTATATCTTCAAGAGACGTACATTCTCGTGAGCCCCTGCAGATGCAGGGGCTCATGAGAATCTATGCCTCTTGCAGAATTGAATGAGTTCGCCCGGAGTCTGTGCGGTAGGTAATGGCGCAAAATATAATGCCGTTTCTCTGTTCGTTTTCAAAGACAACATTGCATTTTGTGGGCGGGTAATTGAGCATGCTTTGAAACCACGGTGTCCGCATGTTGATTCAACAAATAAATTAGCAATACGCGAATGGTTCTGACCATGTGTGCAATTAAAAGCAGGCAAATAGCGTGAAACCTCGCGCTGGGACCATACGGCGTTGAGGCGCGTCCCCTGGGTGGTGGATAGGGGGTCCCTCGTGAGAGGGGTGCACCGAATGAAATAAGGTGCCGTGAACCAACATGGTCTAAGGGAAGGTGACCCCGACAGAAAACCCCTGGTCCTCCTATTAAGGGGGTTGGGCGTGGGGGTAGCTTCCCCACCCTGCAAAAAAGGAAATAGCTACAAAAACGCCGACAAAAAGACTAACAGTAATTCCTTTCCTGGAGGAGGAAGGTTCTTCTACTAGAAGACTTATGACGTCCTGTGGTGAAAGCCGGAAGTCTTCGGAAGCCACAGGACCGAGCCGCCTCTCTCTATCCAGGGATACAACCATGGGCACATGGAACGTCAAGACCATGTACCAGAGCGGCAAGGCCGCCCAGATAGCAGCGGAAATGCAAAAGTACAACCTTTCCCTGCTAGGCATCAGTGAAGCCAGATGGACGCAGTCTGGCCAGAAAAGGCTGTTAAGTGGGGAGATGATTCTGTATTCAGGTCATGAAGAGGAGAATGCCCCCCATACAGAAGGAGTAGCACTCATGCTGTCACCAGTGGCACAGAGAGCGCTGATGGGCTGGGAACCTCTTGGGCCAAGAATTATAACAGCAGCCTTTAGAACCAAGAAAAAGCTCAAGCTGAACGTCATCCAGTGTTATGCGCCCACCAATGACAGTGACGAGGAAGAGAAACAAGAGTTCTACGACCGACTCCAGAGTGCCGTGGACAAATGTGCGGAGCGAGACATCACCATCGTCATGGGCGATTTTAATGCCAAAATAGGGGAGGACAACACCGGATACGAAGAGGTGATGGGGAGACAGGGACTAGGCTCGGAGATGAGTGAGAACGGGGAGAGGTTTGTAGACTTTTGTGCTCTAAACCGACTTGTCATTGGAGGCAGCATCTTCCCACACAGAAGAATACACAAAGCAACTTGGGTCTCACCTGACCATACAACAGAGAACCAAATAGACCATATCTGCATTAGCAAGAAATTTAGAAGATCCCTTCAAGATGTTCGAGTGAGGAGGGGAGCAGATGTCGCCTCAGACCACCATCTGCTTACCTTAAGAATGAAGCTCAAGCTAAAGAAAAGCCGCACAGAGACAACAAGAAGACAGCGCTATAATGTAGGCCTCCTGAGAGAAACTGGAGTTAGAGAAGAGTTCAAACTGGTGCTGTCCAACCGGTTTCAAGCGCTACAGGAGCTAGTAAATGAAGAGGAGGCGGTCACCACAGAGCAGCAGTGGAAGGCAGTTAGAGAGGCGCTGAACTCAACCTGCAAAGACACTGTAGGGTTCAGGAAACACCACCACAAGGACTGGCTGTCGGCACAGACCTTGAAGAAGATAGAAGCGAGGAAGCAGAAGAAAGCAGCGGTCAACAACAGTCGCACGAGAGCAGCCAAAGTAAGGGCACAGGGGGAATACTCGGAAGCCAACCGCGAGGTGAAGAGGAGTATCAGGGCAGACAAGAGGGCCTACACAGACAGCCTGGCAGCAGAGGCAGAAAAGGCAGCAGGCAGCGGCAACATGAAACAGCTCTACGACATTACCAGAAGATTGTCGGGTAAGTATGGCCATACAGAAAGACCAGTAAAAGACAAAGAAGGCAAGCCTATTGCAGACAGAGCAGACCAACTCGACAGATGGGCCGAGTATTTTGAAGAGTTACTGAACAGACCTATCCCACCCGACCCCCCCACCCCCCCCCGACATCCAGCCGGCAGAGACCGACCTACCCATCAGCTGTGACAGACCCAGCCGGGAAGAGATCAGAAAAGCAGTGGCATTTTTGAAGAATGGCAAAGCAGCAGGGCCAGATGGCATCCCAGCGGAGTCTCTGAAAGCAGACCTAGAGACAACAGTTGAGATGCTGTACCCACTGTTTGGAAAGATATGGGAAGAGGAGGTGATGCCAGCTGACTGGAAGGAGGGGTACCTAATCAAGCTTCCCAAGAAAGGCGACCTCAGCAAGTGTTCCAACTACAGAGGAATCACCTTGCTGTCAGTACCAGGAAAGGTCTTCAACAGGATCATCCTAGAGAGAATGAAGAGCTCCGTTGACCCCCAGCTGAGAGACCAGCAAGCAGGATTCAGGAAGAACCGATCATGTACAGACCAGATCGCCACTCTCCGCATCATCGTGGAACAGTCTCTGGAGTGGAGCTCCCCGCTGTACGTCAACTTTGTGGATTATGAGAAAGCATTTGACAGCGTGGACCGAGAGACTCTGTGGAAACTCCTACGACACTACGGTGTACCCACAAAGCTCGTCCGCCTGATCAAGAGCAGCTATGATGGCATGACATGTCGCGTGATCCACGAAGGGCAGTTCACCAGAGAGCTCCAGGTCAGAACTGGTGTCAGGCAGGGATGTCTGCTGTCTCCGTTCCTCTTCCTACTGGCCATAGACTGGGTCATGAAGATGACCACAGAGCACAGACGAAGTGGAATACAGTGGACACTGTGGACACAGCTTGACGACCTCGATTTTGCAGACGACTTGGCATTACTGTCCCACACTCATCAACAAATGCAGGACAAGACCACGAGGCTTGCTGACATCTCGTCCCAAGTGGGCCTCACCATTCACAAACAGAAAACAAAGACAATGAGGCTGAACGCAACCAGGGAAGAACCAGTCTTGCTTGCTGGCACCCCGTTGGAGGAGGTGGAGTCCTTCACCTATCTCGGGAGCATCATAGACAAAAAAGGCGGCACTGATGCAGATGTCAGAGCACGAATCGGTAAAGCCAGAGCAGCCTTTCTCCAGTTGAAAAAAGTGTGGAGTTCCAGAGAGCTGTCACAACACACCAAAGTCCGGATTTTCAACTCCAATGTAAAAGCAGTTCTCCTATATGGAGCAGAGACATGGAGATTGACAAAAACCACAGTCAACAGAGTACAGACCTTCATGAACAGTTGCCTTAGAAGAATTTTGAAAATCCACTGGCCAGAGAAGATCAGCAACGTCAGACTCTGGGAGAGAACAGAGCAGATAACAGCAGAGAATGAAATTGGGCGAAGAAGATGGGGATGGATCGGTCACAGTCTGAGAAAGCCAGCTTCCAGTATCACTAGGCAGGCATTGTCATGGAACCCCCAGGGAAAGAGGAAAAGAGGTAGGCCGAGAAACTCCTGGCGTCGAGACCTCCAAGCAGACATCAAGAGACTGGGAACCACCTGGAGTAGAATCGAAGGAGAAGCACAGGACAGGAGTTGCTGGAGGTCTCTCGTCGACGGCCTATACCCGGGTAGGGGTGACAGGCGTAAGTAAGTAAGTAAATAGCGTGAAAAATGGTCGTTCGCGTGACATAACTTTATAAGGCATCGTGCGTGTGTGTGTGTGTGTGTGTGTGTGTGTGTGTGTGTGTGTGTGTGTGTGTGTGCGTACGTGTGTGTGTGTGTTTGAGTGTGTGCGTGCGTGCGTGTGAGCGTGCGTGCGTGTGTGTATGCGTGCGTGTGTGTGCGTGTGTGTGTGTGTGTCACTGCCGAGAAAAAGTGAACACGATCCAGCTCATAGAAGAGGCATAGATCTTCATGAGCCCCCGCGACTGCGGGGGGTCATGAGGATCTATGCCTCTTGCTGAGACCATTTTGTATCTATGTTTCTTGGACGGTTGCGGTGTTGTTGTTGTTTTGTTTTTTTTTGGTTTTTTTTTTTTTGGTCGTTGCACGAACAACGAGTTCAGGAACGCAATACGCCGACAGTTGCAAGGAAGGGTTTAAACATGAGCGCAGATTTTTTTTTATTTTTTTATTTTTTTTTTATAGGTCTCTACAGTGCAGCCGCATCTCCATCCACAAGCATCTGGTGGTTTCCTTCATACTTCGCTTCATTCTCATCCTGGTCATGATGCAGCCATTCTTCACAAGTCGGGACATGTCCTACAGACAAATTGTGAGTGAAGCAGTAGTGGTATAATGCTCTAGTGTAACAGCCATTATTCACAAGTCGGGACATGTCCTACAGACAAATTGTGAGTGAAGCAGTAGTGGGATAATGCTCTAGTGTAACAGCCATTCTTCACAAGTCGGGACATGTCCTACAGACAAATTGTGAGTGAAGCAGTAGTGGGATAATGCTCTAGTGTAACAGCCATTCTTCACAAGTCGGGACATGTCCTACAGACAAATTGTGAGTGAAGCAGTAGTGGGATAATGCTCTAGTGTAACAGCCATTCTTCACAAGTCGGGACATGTCCTACAGACAAATTGTGAGTGAAGCAGTAGTGGGATAATGCTCTAGTTTAACAGCCATTCTTCACAAGTCGGGACATGTCCTACAGACAAATTGTGAGTGAAGCAGTAGTGGGATAATGCTCTAGTGTAACAGCCATTCTTCACAAGTCGGGACATGTCCTACAGACAAATTGTGAGTGAAGCAGTAGTGGGATAATGCTCTAGTGTAACAGCCATTCTTCACAAGTCGGGACATGTCCTACAGACAAATTGTGAGTGAAGCAGTAGTGGGATAATGCTCTAGTGTAACAGCCATTCTTCACAAGTCGGGACATGTCCTACAGACAAATTGTGAGTGAAGCAGTAGTGGGATAATGCTCTAGTGTAACAGCCATTCTTCACAAGTCGGGACATGTCCTACAGACAAATTGTGAGTGAAGCAGTAGTGGGATAATGCTCTAGTGTAACAGCCATTCTTCACAAGTCGGGACATGTCCTACAGACAAATTGTGAGTGAAGCAGTAGTGGGATAATGCTCTAGTTTAACAGCCATTCATTGCCAACTGACGCAGACTGTCTTTCTGCAATCTTCCTTAATTCAACACAAATAAACCTCGCTTTCCCTGGAACATGGATTCAAAGCGGTGTCAGCAAGAAGCATAGATCCTCATCATCCCCGCGACTGCGGGAGCTCATGAGGATCTATACCCTTTGCAGTCATTCATTGAACAAAAAAAGATCATTTGACGTCCTAGGAATATGGAATCAAAGTGGTGTCAGCATGAGGCATAGATCTCATGACCCCCCCCCCACCACCACCACCACCACCACCCTCCCGCCCCCTCCGCAATTGCGGGGGCTCATGAGTATCTTTACCTCCTGCAGTTGGGTGGTCGGGACTGAACGGGTTAACTCTTTTAGTCCCGGGATCCTGCAGCAGGAGATGGCTTAATCATGATAATTCAAGGGTAGTGCCAGATGAGCTTGGCACTTGAAAGCGCCAAGCTCATCTGGAACTACCATTGAATTATCATGATCAATCCATCTTCTACAAAACACCTCCAAAATTTGAGAAATGGGAACTTGGTGCTAAAAGGCTTAAGTGAAGTATTCAGGCAGCCGACGCTCGATTGCATTTGACCTGTCGGCACTGGTGCCCAAAAAAACCGCCATCATCATTCCTTCACAGAACGGTGTGGCTTTGGGGGCGCTGAAGTTGATAGACGCACAGTACCCCCTCCTCACGGACACCATCCCCTTCATCCACATTCCCCCGATCATTTCGTTGTAAGACAAAGGCACTTCAATATATACACAAGATACTGTTTTTTATGATGTTAACCCGCTTAGAGGAATACTTGTACAAACTACCAAAATATCAGCAAGGTTATTCCTCCATTTTAGAACATTAAAACATGGTTTACCTATACATAACAATCACTTTACAGCGCTGTCTTAGGCTCCCATGGGTTCAGAAATAAACTTTACTTCACGACTTCACTTGGTAACGCTATAGGATACTTTTGCAGCTTTTGATGTTGGGCTGCTTGAATGAGCTAAGAGTTTTATAGTAACTTGGTGTGATAAAACCATTCGGTTGATGTTCTATATCAAAAGATACATTTTATAGACGATTAAAAGATTCAGAATCTAAACGTGAATAAAAGTCTTTTTCCCCTTTTTGCAGGAATGGTTGTGTAAAACGCTAACAGCAATGGTTCAGTACACGATCATGTCCAATTTTGCCTGGATGTTGGTGGAGGGAATTTATCTGCATAACCGTCTGGCCGTGTGTGTCTTTAGGTCCGACGCTCCCTTCAAAATCTTTTACTTTATAGGATGGGGTAAGTCTCTCTCTCTCTCTCTCTCTCTCTCTCTCTCTCTCTCTCTCTCTCTCTCTCTCTCTCTCTCTCTCTCTCTCTCTCTCTCTCTCTCTCTCTCTCTCTCTCTCTGTCTGATCTGATCCAAATAATTTTCGGCACATATCTATATTATCTATTCTGCCGAAGCCCAATCAGAAGCATGTACACACACATCTTCTCCAATTCCTGGAAGAAAAGTCTCTCCTGAATAAATATCAGTCTGGTTCTCGCCCAAAACATTCGTGTCACACGGCCTTGGTTCATATGATTGACACTTGGCTGCTCAACATCAACAGAAACAAAATGTCTGGTGCTGTCTTTCTAAACCTGAAAAAAGCGTTCGACCGTATAAATCACGAAATGTTACTAGAGAAACTAGACTGCTACTGTAATAATAACAGCCCAGGGACACTCTCATTCGTTCGTTCATATATCACAGGGAGAATTCAAACTGTGTACGTCAATGATACCTTTTTTTCTAAAAAGCGTGTTGAGTATGGCGTGCTCCAGGGATCCATACTAGGACCGTTACTCTGCTGTTTGTTTATAAACGATCTTCCACTTCATGTATCCATTCCAGATACTGAATGTGATATGTTTGCCGATGATTCAACTCTTCACGCGGGCGAGAAAACTGTACCTGAAATATCAAGTAATCTTCAGCTTAGTCTTCAGGAGGTCTCACTGTGGTGCAAAAATAATCAAATGCTTGTTAATCCATCTAAAACAAAAAGCATGCTAATCACAACACGCCAAAAGCAACAGCTCCGCATTCATTCACGTAGCCTTTCTTTGGATTCAGTTCCCATTGAGCTAGTCAAGAAATATCGTCTCCTCGAAGTAATTGTTGACGAACAACTGTGTTGGTTGCCCCATCTAACACAACTAGGGAAAGCATATAAAAGAAGCTATTTTTACTGTCAAGATTGATACTAAGACACGTAAGCTATTTTTCAACTCCTACATAAAGCCTCACATTGACTACGCATTTGGGACTGCTGTAGTGAGGCTAACCTTAAGAGGATTAATTCGCGCGCAGTTAAACTGATCCCCCCAATCCTCTCTCTAACTTTGGAGGAAAAGCTTCAGGCAACAGGGCTCATTCCTTTACATCACCAACTTACGTTAAATACGTGCGTACTTATGCACAAAGCACTGAACAGCAAAGCAAAGCAACAGCAAACGTGTGAGGAAAAGCTTCAGGCAACAGGGCTCATTCCTTTACATCACCAACTTACGTTAAATACGTGCGTACCTATGCACAAAGCACTGAACAGGAAAGCCCCCCTCTACCTGGCTGAGAGCAAAAAGATTTACAGTACTTCGAGGAACAGTCTCGCCACTGAACGGCACCGAATTGACTTGTTTAAATCCAGCCGTTGTACGCGGGTGCCTATTTATGGAACTCACTTCCTCCACATATACAGCAAACGAGACATCTTCCATTGTTTAGGACGAAAGCTTTTAAATACATCTCAGAGCAAAAGAAACGTAGATAATGTGTCCAAAAGAGCCATGTCAATGATCTCCCTCTTTAACGCATTGTTGTGGTCCTCCGTTTTGCACTTGTTGGTTTTTATATAGCTCTCTTCTCTGCAGTGTTTTGCCTGTTCACTATATTTCTACACAAGAGTAGCTGTATCATAAGAGCGCAGTCGCTGTCTATAAACACTCACTTTACATCGGCCCCCCTCCCCCGACCCTGTCAATTGATGTGTGTGTGTGTGCGCGCACGCGTGCGTGTGTGTGTGTGTGTGTGTGTGTGTGTGTGTGTGTGTGTGTGTGTGTGTGTGTGTGTGTGTGTGTGTGTGTGTTTGTGTGTGTAACCTTCAGCGACTTGTGAACTAATATCGGAATGTAACACAAGTGACCTGTGGGTGTAGCCGCTTGTTTGTGCTGTTAACATGTTGTTTTAATGTTGATTTTAATGTTGTAGTTTAGCAAAGGACAAACACGAAAAGAGGCCTGTGCGCCTATTGTTTCCATTCTTGAGAAATAAAGTATCATCCATTCTCTCTCTCTCTCTCTCTCTCTCTCTCTCTCTCTCTCTCTCTCTCTCTCTCTCTCTCTCTCTCTCTCTCTCTCTCTCTCTCTCTCTCTGGGCGCGCGCTCACGTGTGTGTGTGTGTGTGTGTGTGTGTGTGTGTGTGTGTGTGTGTGTGTGTGTGTGTGTGCGTGCGTGCATGCTGTGTGTGTGCATGCTGTGTGTGTTTGTGTGTGTGTGTGTGTGTGTGTGTGTGTGTGTGTGTGTGTGTGTGTGTGTGAGTGTGAGAGACAGAGAGAGAGAGAGAGAGAGAGAGAGAGAGAGAGAGAGAGAGAGAGCACATAAATATGTCGCGGGGGCTCATGAGGATCTATGCCTCTTGCAGATGATTTGGAATCTTAGTTTCCCGTCAATGTCATTGTTAATGTTATGCTATTGTTGTCAAAACAGTTTGAAAGCAATCGCGTAACATTTCAAATGAAGTGGCACATCTCTTAAGAAAGCAATGAACAGAATCCCATATTTTCCTTACTGTCTTACCTTTGAAGCACATTAAAGAATTTGTTCAAAGAGTGTTCCGCTTTGTTAATGGTTGAAATCCATTCAAGAGAGCGAAAATTGAGAAATACATGCGGAAAACTGATTCTAGGTTATCGCTCACATGATCTTTTCTTTAAAACGTAAAGCATGCCGTCGTGATGCTTCTAAAAAGGGCACCAGATTCTTGTAAGATAACAAAATATTTTAGACAGAAGACAGTTGAGATTGTTTTAAATTTGTCTTGATTTGGCAGAAGCCGGATGTCCGTTTCTGTGTGTTTGTTTGTCATGCCTTTTTTGTTATCCGTTTCGTGGCCCACTTAGATTTATGTTTTGTCTGAATTTTCTGTCTAAAATCAGTGATGGCATTGAGGATTGTATTTTCATTATTATTTTATGCTGGTCTGGTTGTTTGTTTGTTTTTCTGACCTCACGACTTTATGCCGAGAAAAACCCAACGAAGGTACAAGCACGCTCAAAAAACGACAGTTACAATTTATGTAATGCAGCCCTGACGCACTGCTGCTGGAGATGGATCGACCATGATAATTCAAGGGTAGTGCCGGCGCCAAGCTAATTTGACACTACCTTGAATATCATGGTCGATCCATCTCTTGCAACTGGTGCATAGTCGTTAGATGACACCTCCCAAATTTGGGAAATACCGGGTTGAATGAGTTAATATTTAGGGGTCTTGCCCGAAATATTAATAAATTGTTTGTGTTCTTGTTTGTTTGTCTATTGCGCCCTTTAAAATAGACAAATAAAGAAGAATACACTTCGCTATTTATCATATCAATAATTTCGGGTTTATGCCGTAACGGTGAGGTTTCGTTTGCTGCGAACTACTGCCAACAATAAACGAAAGCGAAATCATCTCGGACAACCGGCTTGTATCATAAACACACAAAACATTCCAAACATTTCCAAGAGGCATAGATCCTCAGGAGCCCAGAGGGCTCCTGAGGATGTATGCCTCTTGGAGATGTTTGGAGTGTTGTCCATGCTTATCGTACACACTGGTTCTCAACCGCGATTTCGCTGTCGTTCGTTGTCGGGAGTCGTTCGCTGCAAATGAATCCTGAATACTTCTAGTGCCGCAGACCAGCATACATACGATCTTTTGCAGGCATCCCCCTGATCCTGACGTGCCTTTGGGCGGGTCTGATGGAGGTGTACTACAGGGAGCTGTGCTGGATGTTCTACTCCAAGTCGCCCTTCTTCTGCATCATCTTTGTGCCCATTCTCATCGCTCTAGTGGTTAGTACCTGTGCCCATTCTCGTCACTTTAATGATCAGTATCTGTGCCCATTCTCATCACTCTAATGGTTAGTGTTATTCCCATTCACATCGCTCTTGTGGCTAGTATCTGTGCCCATCACATCGCACTAGTGGTTAGTACCTACGCCCATTCACATCGCTCTAGTGTTTAGTATCTGTGCCTGTTGTCATCGCTCTATTTGTTAGTATTTGAGCCCACTCCCTTTGGTCTAGTGGTTAGTTTTGTGCCCTTTTTTCACTGATCCATTGGTTAGTAGTTCTGCCCATTCTCATTGCTTAGTTCATAGTTTTCGGACCCAATTTAATCGCTGTTGTTGTTAGTAGAAAGAAGAATGGCCAAAACTCTCATGGCTCACATCTATGACTAAATTACTTTATTTATCTGACTGACCTTGACATTTTTCTGACAGGTCACGAGTTTGTTTACTAGCAAAGTTCAAATGTCAGTAGTACCTGCAAAATGTTATGTCTCCTTAACATTTTCGTGCATTTTTACGAATTTGGCGACCTCTCTTGACCCTTGACCTTTACTAGTAGTCTGCCAAAATATAAACTGTCATTCCGCCAATTTTGATTTAAATATTTGCAAAAGTAACTGTGCTACCAAAACATAGGCAGTTTTCACACACTTGCTGACTTTTGAGATGGCTTGCCGACTTTAATGTGCACAAGAATAGGTTATCATCATGTACCTGTATACCAAGTTTGGGTTTAAAGTTGAACAAAGCGCTTGAGAAAATACAAAAAAAAGAGGATCTGCTCTATAGGTCTTTTGACATCGGGGCGCGAAAGTTTTTTTTCCAAATATCTCCACAA
>BTPG01000002.1:307829829-307832329 GCA_036245525.1 Semisulcospira habei
GCCACAGCAGCCGCATGTTTTCTTTTCAGATTTGGTTGTTTATGTTACTTCCCCCCCCCCCCTCTTCCCGTTTACCTATTCTTTTCAATATGACGTTCAAACTGCCCGGGGAGGAAAGTAAGACAAAAATAGACATATTGTCTTTATTCATCCTGAAGGTGATTTCGGGGGGGGGGGGAGGGTGGGGGGGGGGCGGAGGGGGGAGGAGGGAGGAGGGGGGAGGAGGAGGGGGCGGAGGGGGGGAGGCGGGGGGGGGGAGGGAGAGAGGGGGGGAAATGAGTTGGATTGCTAGGTTGTAGAGCGTTCGACTCTCGTCCAAAAGGTCACGGGTTCGAATCTAGCTGGGGTCAAAATTTGTAAAGACCTTACTTAGTGCCCCGTCTTTGAAATCAACTTAGTGGTGAACAAACGACATGAAGCCGTAAACGTTTAACGTTTTAACGTTTTTTGCCTAAGGGTAGCAGCATATAGTCTTGCCGCCTACTATCTCCTACTATCCAGTGCAAAACCGGCCCACACCAGATCTCGTTCTTTGTCGTCCGACGTCTCTCGTCTTAGACTGTCACATGGAAAATATAGCCATCTAGGCGGCCTGCCCGCCAAAAGACGTTTTCCCCAGTGGTGCAATCACAAAAATGGCACGAGAGTCTGAAGAGGTATAGTGTGTCAGCGTATAACACACAGCGACCACCTCACATCTGCCAAAGAGGTAAAATCAATGGCCTGTTAACGTCAGCCCCGCATCTACAAGAAATATTGTTTGTGCCACAAACTTCAATGACTGATCCAATCAAACCGGCCAAACATCAGCAAGAGGCATAGATTCTCATGAGCCCCCGCGACAGCGGGTCTCATGAGAATATGTCTCTTGCTTACGCCCTTGATAAACTTGGAAAGTGGATGCAAGTACAAAATTTGTGTTTACATCTGTGTTTAATGGGCGGAGTAGGTGATCGATGTTCTGTTTAGGAAGTCAGTTAAAGTACCCCCTATTGCTGATTGGATGGCCGGGGCTAGGGAGGGCTTTAGTAAAGAAAGATCTCGTATATTAGACGTGCTATAGCTGTGATGGCCAATGTCACATATTTTGTCACATCGTGCGTGAGCTGGCTGGATAGTTTTTGCTCAGCAAGAGACACACATGACTTTGTATCTCGCGGGGGGTGGGGGGGGGGGATGGGGGAAATAAATAAAAATATAAATAAATAAATTAAAAAAAAATTTAAAAAATAGTACAGTTTTTTCTTTATTTTTTACAATGTTATGTTTATTTTTTTGGTATCATTCCTTATCACCTTTCTTTTTTCACTTTTTTCATTTCTTTCTCTTTCTATTATTTTATATATACACTGCGCGCCATAAAAAAACAACAACAAAGATTTGCCGGTCGATATTTTGCAAACGCCTTAACATTTTGAAAATTTGTTTTTGTCACAGAAAAGTATTCGTAGTCTTCTTTACGACACTCTCAGCTGCAGTTTTGTCCAGTGTGTAGTCTTTACGCTATAACCCGGTAAGTTACCTACCCCCAAATTCAAAAATCGCAAGACTGACATTTCTCTGTGTGCTGCGTTGTTTTCGCAAACATCTCATGTTTGGCTAGACACTCTAAAAAGCGGATAACACCATTGTAAAGTGCATTCATGTTTCTTGAACGCTTGAAGATGAGGAGTTATTTCATCAGAAAACTTTTTTTGTGTGGCCTTTTCCACACGTTCACCCTCGAAAACATCGGGCACGTAAGATTCAGCCGGGAATGCCTCGCATCTGAGGCATTCAGCCTAATTGTTTTCTGCACTTGTAACCAGAAAAATCATTTTTCATTCAGCTGAAACAAGAAAGGAGGATTCTGCGTGAAAAATGGGGATGTCGTTGTCATAGGTACGCGCCTACCCTCCAAACGTAAAACTGGTTGCCTTGATTACTTGCTGGTGGTCAGTGTGTGTGTATGCTTGCAAGCGTACATGTTTATTTGTTTTATGTTGATTGATTGTTTCTTTGTTCCGTCTGTATTCTCATAATGTGACAATGTGAATGTGGTGTGTGTGTGTGTGTGTGTGTGTGTGTGTGTGTGTGTGTGTGTGTGTGCGTGTGATGGTGTGTGTGTTTGTGTGTGTTGGGGGTGGGGAGAGGGGGGTCTGTGTGTGTGTGTGTGTGTGTGTTTGTGTGTATGTGTGTGTGTGTGTGTGTGTGTGTGTGTGTGTGTGTGTGTGTTGGTTCATGATTCGGTACATGTGTATTTTAAGGATTAGCTTTTGTAAACAAAAAGGATTGTTTGTTTGTTTGTTTGTTTTTGTAAGTAAATTTCGGCCCTGAAAACCAGGAAAGTCAAATAAATAAAAGGCACAACTGTTTGGTGTAAACAGTGTTTACTAACACAAAATATGCAACAGTGCAAAATCATAGCTTAAACAAAGTTTTCCTACAGTGCACTGATGTCATAAGACAGAAGCATCAACAAGAAACAAAAACAAACACACACACACACACAAACATACAC
>BTPG01000002.1:307834829-307857051 GCA_036245525.1 Semisulcospira habei
TCTGATGAAATGACTCCTCATCTTCAGGTTTCAAGAAAATTGAATGTACTTTAAAATGGTGTTATCCGCGTTTTAGTGTATCTGTCCAAACATGAGATGTGTGCTAAAACAACCCCCCCCCCCCCCTCTCTCTTGGCTTGACTTCGCGAACGAAGATTTTATAGGAGTTGCCCATGACGTCTGCAGGCTTGTTCGTGGCTGCGGAGGCCAATCCGAGACAGGCAGGTTCGACCGCAGTGGCTGCAGGGGAAGGTATGGCCAGGGTTCTGAGTTGCGGCATCTCTGTTTTTTCTCCTGAGCCGCTTGTCCTTAAGGCTAGCTCTGTGAGAGTCCTCAAAGGAGACGGCTGCCTTGTAAATGGTGGAGCGCCAGGTGTCACGGTCCGCAGCAAGCGAAGACCACTGGTGGTGGTCGATTTGGCAGGCACTAAGTGACTTCTTGAGACAGTCTTTGTATCTCTTCTTTGGTGCCCCTCTGTCACGGTGTCCAGTAGCAAGCTCGCCGAACAGGGTGATCTTTGGTAGGCGATGATCCTCCATCCTGGAGACATGCCCCGCCCAGCGGAGCTGTGTCCGCAGCAGCAAAGCCTCGATGCTCACAGTTTCAGCCTGTTCAAGGACCTCGACGTTGATGACATAGTCACTCCAGTGAATGCCCAGGATGGTACGCAGGCAGCGCTGGTGGAAGCGTTCGAGGAGTCGTAGTTGGCTGCGGTAGAGGGCCCAGGACTCGGAACCATACAGCAGGGTGGTGAGGACAAACAAAACAGCACACAGATAAATGTCCGTCTTGCGAATTTTTATTTTGGGGGTAGTTAACGTAACCGCGTAATAGCTTAAAGACTACACAATGGACAAAACTGCAGTTGAGTGTGTCGTAAAGAGGACTAACAATACTTCACTGTGACGAAAACCGATTTTCAAAACGTTAAGCCGTTAGCAACATATCGATATTATTAGATTTCTTGATTTAGGGATTTAGTAACGAGTTGGATGTAACGCTGTTGAATGCTGTGTTGATGCCCTTTGATAACATTATCCTCAGTGAGGGTCGTGGAGTCAGTAGGCCATTCTAACCACACATATAGTTAGTCTTAGAACCAGGACCAGGCTGCATGAGAAAGCGTATACCCTGCGCACGCGACTACGCAAACTGTTCCGCGACAGCGGAGCACCTTGCGTAGTGACTTGCGCAGGATTTACGCTTTTTCATGCAACTCAGTCGTTATCTTCAGCCAGCCTCTTGCATTTGCAAAAGGGGTTGATTTTTATAGACCCTTGCAACCGGCAGAGTCACATCTGAACGTATGACCCTTGCGGGCAGACATGAACTCTCGTTAAATCCTAGATTTGGATCTGTTAACTCACTCGAGACGCGCTGCATCCGGATACGCGGCATAAAGCCGCGTATCCGGATGCAGCAGGTCTTGAATGTGGTAATGATGGCCTTATTTTGACCTGCCATCACTTGAAGCTCTCTGAACACACCATGAATTTTACCCGGCAAAATACTGACGTCTAAAATTACTCCTCGATGTCAACATTTTTTTTCCGAGTGGACAAAACTCATTATAGCGAATGTCTAAATTATTTCACCTCTTCCCAGCCACTGGACGTATATATTTTGTATCTTAACCTGTTTTCATTTAACGACCATAAACCACAAACCTCCACTGGATACATTTTGGTCCCAGCAAGAAACATAGATCTCGGCAGTAAAGGTTTTAATTGCCTGGGCGGCTCTTGTTTAACTCATTCAACCCCGACACACCAAGGCATGGGTGGAGCATGATAGTTCAAGGGTGATGCCAGAATGGCTTGGCGCCCATAGGCGCCAAACTATTCTGGCACCACCCTTGAACTATTATGCTCGGTCTATCTCTAAAATTGCAATACGGTCCTACAGAGGGTAACTTCAAAATTGGGTGATTTCGGTCCTGGGGTAGAATGGGTTAAATGCGGCGGGAAATGCGGAGGGTTGGGTTCTCTGAAGTTCAGCTCAGTGGGATAAAATTCGTACTTTATTCGGCGCGGTTTCAATCTCTGTACTGCAATTACTGACGAGTGCAGGGTAATCACTGTCGACTTTCGACTTGGTAACGCAGAGGCATGGTTAAGCCGATCGAGGCATCTCTTAGCAAGCAAGAAGCAGGGAACCGTGTCAACCTCGCGCACATTTTTGGTCGATTTCGTTCAAACGAACCGTTGATGATAATCTATGGCTGTCACAACTGGCTTTTTTAATTCACCCGAGACGTGACGCGTATGGACAAAAATACGTCAAAAGGCCAGGGGGGAGAAGCCAGACTCTTCCACCTGCAAGATCAAGGAACACTGATTCTCGTGAGACTGTGTGCCCTCCTGCTGTCGGCCTAGCGGTTCTCATCACATTTGAGTTTTTACTCGGATTTGCGAGTGTCGATTGCGTTTCGCCCGATGCCTCTAACACACGGATAGCTCATTAACCCACTCACTGCCGAGGCACAGCGAACAACACTGACCCGACTGCAAAAGGCATAGATCCTCATGATCCCCCGCAGTTGCAGGGCATCATGAGGATCTATGCCTCTCGCTGACACTACTTTGCATCCATGTGCATTTGGACGGCTTTGTGTGTGTGTGTGTGTGTGTGTGTGTGTGTGTGTGTGTGTGTGTGTGTGTGTGTGTGTGTGTGTGTTTGACGTGAAATAAACAGAGATATCAGAAACGTAAACTTCCTCCAGTGGCAAATAAGGGGTCAAAAACAGTGCCTCTTTCTCACTGAAGGAATGCGTTTTCATTATAAACATATCTTTTTATTCCTGCTGATATGCATTCTATTCTTCATGCAGTAGGATTGCGTTCAATGAGGAAATAAATGTTTGATAATAAGTGTCTTCGTCTCCTCTGGCTTCTGGGGATCTGTGCCGCTTACAGACTGGTGGTGTTCGCTACACGAGTGTGTGGTCTATATCTGTCATTCCTTGCCGGACCCCCCTGGGACCATTATATTTCCGGACTCTGTGTCAACTGACTATTGCCTGGGCACACCTTAGGCATTAGTCTTTACTCAAATAGTCGGGCGCGGCAACTATACTGACGAGCAAACGAAATGTGAGATTTTTTTAATCATCGGAAAGATAGCATCCAGTCATCCCTGACACGCTACAAAGGTATGAAAATATTGAAGGAATGAAAACAAATACGTTATTAGTAGCAGGAGCTTGCTGAAAAGACCCTTGTAGGCCTTTGGGAGGTCAAAGGAACAGCTGTGCCCCTCAGGCCTTCGGGATACAATGGCGGCAAAGTCACCCAGACTATGCATTAAAAATCATTTTTGGGGATACATGAATTTTGATATACTTTTATTCCGAAATCATTCCAATTTCAATTGATAATAATATTTTTGCTCAGATTGCAGTAGTTTTTTTAGTTATTAGCATCCAATTACGGTAAGGGTCACTGTCAAAATGTTCAAAATGGCGAAAGTTTGCTGAAAAACGCTATATATGCACACTTTTTTCCAGATAATTTCCACATTTGTGGATGGATTTTTTTCAAATTTTGCACAAATGCTGCTGCTTCCTGCTGCTTTGGCATGAAGCAGGATTATTGGACTAAACTGATACTGAACAAATTTATGTGGAAGTATGTGCTGTATTTTTAGGAAAATTTTGACGTAAATTTGCAAATGCCATAACTGACAAACTATTGACACAAGAATAAACATAGAGGTTCATACTATAGTCCTACATACATATATTCTGCTGTAAAGGAATTGTGGCTCAATCTCTTTTTGTTGTGCTCTGGTGAGTTTGACACTGCCAGGCATTTTTCGCTATACGATAAAAGCGTATTTTCAAATATTTAATTTTTGGGGCATCTTATTTAATAAGCAGGTTTAAATAATTATTATCACACTAAAGTACCACATTTCTGCTATCACTCTGTCAAATTTCATAGCTGTACGTGGATTAGACAGCCGACACTGTTGTGAATGATTTTGGTACGCAAGTCTGGGTGACTGTGCCGCCTTAAAATATCCCAACCAAGACACACCAGCAACCACACGCATAGATGTATGCATACAGCACGCCTGTGCACGCGCGCACACACACACACACACACACACACACACACACACACACACACACACAAACACACAAACGCGCGCACGCACACACGCATACACACTATCCGAAGTTTGTTATACGCGAAGTAACTTATTGGGAAAAGGTGTTGGTATATCCGATTTGTGTTATATCCAACCTCGTTATAAGCGAAATAGACTGTGAACTTACTCCCTAGTATCAAATGGAGTGTATCGACCGTACTGCTCATGGTCGCAATCGCTTAGACATCTTTCGTACGTTTCACAGACAACTCTTTTGTTTTTCTTTTTTTTTTCAAACGTCGCTTAGCAACCGTCGCGACGCGACCAAACCAGGTCGTCCAAAAGACGTGCCAAAGCGTTCGCCAGAAAGTCTCAAAGCGACCAGTTCAATTTTAATTAAGGCGTCTGCAGATGAAATCCAGACCAACAAGGTAACTACTAACCCAGTAAGCAACGGTTCTCGGGCCCAGGGCCCGAGGAGATTTTACTACTGAGTGTAAAATGCAGAGAATAACCCAATGAAGAAATAAGCACTCTAAGACATTTACCACACAAATTGATGAATATTTATGAATAAAATCCCTTTTTCAAAATATATAATCAAGCAAGTACACAGTTGGTCACTTTTCTGGTCGGTGGGTGGAGAAAGTGAGTCTAATTATACTATTAATAACCATGTTGTAACTGTCTATTTTAAGCGTGCTTCTTTCTTCGCTGGGTTATTGTCTACAGATGAAACCATTCAGCCCTGACACACTGCAAACACTATATGGACTGACCATAATAGTTCAAGGGTGGTGCCAGAAAAGCTTGGCGCCTACAGGCGCCAAGCTATTCTGGCACCACCCTTGAACTGTCATGGTCGATCTGTCTCCCAAACTTTTGTGTAGTCTTCAAAATTTGTGAATATTGATCTTGAGGCTCATCTTGTGATGTTGTTACGATAACTCGTGTTTCAAAGAAATTCGGAATCTGTCTGGACGGTGCCACATGTCTAGCCTCTGTGTATGACCGCATGTCCTTATCATGTCTGAGTGAAGCTTTAGTCTCAGGAGCAGACAGGTCGAACTAAATCCGGCCTCGTATACTTACAATGCAAATCTCTCCGCCGGAAGTATCTATTCGCCGTCAAATCGTCATTCATGAGAAAGGTATCGATGCCATAAAAAGGGTCAAAGTCCCCCCCCCCCTCCCCGCCCCCCGGCCCCCCCCCCCCCTACGTAATGACACTGGGATGCATATGTTTGTTCACTATGTTTTTTTTTTTTTTTTACCATTAAGTGATTTTTCTTGGAAGCGGTTTATCCAACGGCAAGAGGCCATGAGGCGTATGAGGCTTAATGCCTCTTGCCGGTAGATGGGGACCGATCAAACTGTCTCGTCGAAAGATAAATCATAAAATAAGGAAAGGTCCCTCAAGAGTACAGAAAGCCTATTGTTCTAATTTGCCCTTGGGATTTGATACATTTTGCACTGTCAGCTATATAGGGGAAGAGATTTTTAAAATATTTTTTGACATATTTTTATTTTATTTTATTGTTTTAATTTTTTTTATATATAATTTTTTTTTATTTATTTGGGGTTGGGGGGGGGGGGTGGGTGGGTGGGTGGGTGTGTGTGTGTGTGGGGGGGGGGGGGTTGCAAAATACCTGCACTCTACTTAACCGAAAAAGCTCACACTGGTTGTCTGATCAGCGGTAGCAAAGCGAGAGAGATGACCAGTGTCCCAAGCACAACGTCGCTCTTGGATCTGTTCATTTAGAGAAACTGAAATTGACGAAAATGGTGATCTAAAAGGGTGAACCCAGTGTGCAAAAGCTTTGCCGACGTCGGCCAGAAAAGTGTTTGCGCGCTGGTGAATGTCCTTGGCCAGTGAAATTGACATGAGCTATGCTCTTAGGGACGAATGTAGTTTGTTGAAGGCGGAAATTGACAAGGGCTTTGGCAGGAAGACTTTCATTCTGTCTAACCTGGCGTCAGTTTCCACTTTCCCCGACTGACAGCTTACCTCTCTACCGTCACAGATCCAGCCGCCTGATGTCTGCTGCTGCCGTAAGTCGTCGCAAGTTGAAATGCCCTTTAAAAAAATAAATCATCTTCACAGTTTCGGCATACATAAATCAGTGGAGAGGATTAGTAACATGGACCGTTAGGAGTATATTCATTTGTGTGTTACGATCACAAAAACGTTTTCAAGTCAATGTACATTATTTTGTGTAGATAATATACAAATTCGTTGTGTTTCTGTGTCTGAGAAGTTGTCAATGATTCTTTCAAATAAAAAGCTTTAATAATAATGAGTACTTGTATAGCGCCTAACCTCAGATTAGAGCTCAAGGCCCTTAACAAAAACTAATTGTACAAAAATAACTAATTACAAAACGCAATTTACAAAAAGTACTCAAAACAAAATTCAACGCACTCTGCAAACAAGCTATAAAGTCACCATTGAAAAGTGCTACGCTTATGGACTCATACTCGCATTCACGCATGCGCACCCCCCCCCCCCCCACACACACACACACACTACTTATAACATAGATAGAGATGACTTTAACACGACAGGTGTGTGACAAAGTCATTTGTAGCAGACAGAAAACATATGGGTCTTTAGGGCTCGCTTGAATGCCTCTCTCGAATCCACGTACCTCAGTTCACGTGGGAGGTCATTCCAAACAACGGGCTCTGGTACCTGAATGACGTCTCACCGAACGACTTTGTTTTGACAAGAAGGATACGTAAAACTCGAGAGTCGGCAGCAGAGCGCAAATTCTGTCTTGAGGGCATATACAGCTGGAGAAGAGTGGCAAGGTAGTGTGGGCAGGAACAGGTAATACAACTGTGAGCCATGCATGAAATTTTGTACAAAATCCTAGCTGTTACCAGTGAAGAGCAGACAGATGGGGTGTGATATGATCTGATCTAGGGACTCTAAGAATCAACCTAACAGCTGAGATCAGACACTGGGAACAGCCATCCAAAAGAGCATTGCAATCGTCTAATCTAGACAAAACAAAAGCGCCGACAAGTACTTTAGTTGCTTCAGGTGTCGGATAGTGGCGGACTGAAGCAATACGTCGCAGTTCAGTATATCAATGATATGCAGGATATGCTTAAAGTCTGGGACTGTAAATTTTCAAGCAAGATGACAAAGCCAGCAAGAAACTAAGAAAACAGCAGCAAGTAGATTTATTATGTAACTCATTCAAATGAAAGGTAAGAATTCATTGAGCTAAATGGTGTTACATGTATATGAGTGGGTAATAGAAACAGTGAAGGAAATAGTAAATGTACATTATGCAGTATGTGCCCCCTCCCCCCCCCCCCACCCCACCCCAGCCCTAAAACTAGCTGTTTATCATAAAACATCTCATTTATCTCTTGACCGATTGATTTATTAAATCATTTCAGTGTAACCTGTTGGTTTTGTTTTTCTCATTTTAATCATGGCACATACTAGTTAGTCAGTGCTAGTGCCAGCTGCTAAGAATGCTTGCAGCGAACTTCAAATGTCAATATGCAGACAAACTGCAAATTATTCAGCAGCAAAATACAGTTCCTCATTTATGCAGCTAGGCTACTGCTAGTGAGATAGGGTTTAATTTTAAACAAACACTGCATAACTTTCAAGCGTGTTCTCACTGTGCTGTTCACTCTTTCAATGCATAGTGTACTGTACCATCAGTGATCACTGAGTCTGCATGAAAAAAGCTTTTATGTTGGTATCGCCATGGCGGCGAATAATCGGGATGTCTCGATGACAAAAACTGCGCTTTCACTGAAATTCCGTTTCCTCTGCGCTTTTCACGTACATGAAATACGTCAAGTTTCTTGAATTTTCAAAATGTGTTAAAAGAAATCGTAGTTTACGTTATAAGACGGTTGCAATATTATTTGAGAAAAATGTTTAACCTGTTTTTTTCAGTTGCAACTATTAGACACTACCACACATTTAATCTGGCAATCAGCCCTAGCACACGACAGCAGTATATAGGTCGACCATGATATTCAAGTGTGGTGCAGGAATAGCTTGGCGCCTTTAAGCGCCAAGCTATTCCATCATTATCCTTGAACTATCATGGTCGATCTCTCTCTTACATTGTTATGTAGTCTTCAGAGGACAATTCCCAACTTTGTTGCCGTCTTGCGATCCTATGAGAGCACTGCGTTAAAAGATGTGTTAACAATATAAATAAATGAAATAAAATAATAAAATAAAATGAAATAAATTAAAATAAAATAATCAGAATAGAATAGAATAAAAATGAAATATAAAATAAATTAAATTAAACATTATATAATATAAATAAAATAATAAATTAAAACAATACCCTACAAAACAAACTAAACTAAACTAAAATAAAATAGATAAAACTAAATTGTTATGAAATTGAAATAAAAGAAGCAAACATCTTTGTCATTAACGGATAACAGACGAGTTTCACGGCACATTTTGTTCAGCATGCACATCATCATATTCCACATAATATGATATGCACTTTTAGAAAGTTTATTTTAAAAGTTCTACGGTGTCGGAATAATAGGCGGTCGTGCCCGGCCCGAGTTGGGGAAGCAATCAACCTTCAACGTTTGCCGGAGCACCAATCGAGCGTCTGCCTGCGTAGACGACAGAGTCTCAGACTCTCCTCTCATTCATCTTCAAGAGGCAGAGTCTGTCGTAAGCCCCTCCAAGTGCAGGGTCTCATTAGAATCTAAGCCCTTTGCTGTCAGATATCGATCTATACTGATAATACCAAGCTGTCTCCGCAGGTCGAGGAGGGTGTGCGAGTTTATTTTACAAATTTCATGTTTTGGCATCTTTGTGTTTTCATAAGAATTCTTCACCTTTTAATGCACAATGTTCGGTTCGCTAAAGCGATTTTCCCTGTCGTGGAATTTTCTTGATATAGCTCCTTGTAGCCTAACAACGTTTTAGTTGCTGGCAGTGCTCATGTCGTTTCGTCTACAAGAAGCATAGAGAATCTGTGCTACTTGCCTATATAAATCCCTCGAAATAGCCTCGTCCGATTCTTGCAATCAACAAGGTTTTATCTGCAACTCACAAGTTGTTTTATTAAGACGTTCAGTGCCAGCTGACGCAGATGGTGTTTCTGCAGTCGATATTAACTCATTCGAGACGTGCCGCCTACGGATACGCGGCGATGGGTCGACCATGATAATTCAAGGGTAGTGCCAGATTAGCTTGGCGCCTATTGAAAGTGATGTCAGCAAGAGGCATAGATCCTCATCAGCGCCTGCAACTGCGAGGGGCTCAAGAGAATCTATACCTGTTGCAGTTTGGTGGTGTTCAGATTTTCTTGTTGGTGTCCAAATTTGCTGAAAATACTCTAGCTTTCTCAGGAACATGAATTCAGAGTGATGTCATCAAGAGGTATAGATCCTAATGAGACAGCACAATTGCGGGGGCTCATGGGGATCTATATCTCTTGACGTTGGATGGTGTTCAGATTTATGGGCACTGATCAGGGTGATGGTGTTATTATTATTTTGGTTTGTTACTGTGTTATGTGCTGCGTGATTTCCGTTCCTCAAATCACAAAGTTGACAGAACGCGTTTTTTTTTTAAAAAACAACAAGCCAGTTGAATAACGAATTTCGCCTTGACGAGATTATTTGACCACATCCATTATGCCCCGTCCATGATAGAAAAACAGGTGCAAGGTTTATGTTTGGATCTATGTACCTTTAGTTGTTTAACGTGAATAAAACCCAAAACACGTTGAACTAAAACTTGAAATACAATACATATACACATACCAAAGGGAATTACTCAGCGCTGGACAGACAAACCGTTAGATCCCCTGTCCCCGCCTATCAGGCACCCAATCGCCAGCCCAAAGAAAAATACGCAGGTATAGAACAAGGCCATCATCTACATCCCTTACATCATTGTGAGTAAAACTTGAAATACAAAGATTCTAAGTAAGTGCGTGTTCTCTGAGCGAGAATTGTGCGCTTCTGGCGCAAAAGCAATTAACCACTTAACTGTCGGGAGCTCATTAAGGTTAAGGCCTCTTATGAGTCTTGTGTTCTTCATGCCATTAAGGTTATTGCCTCTTGTGAGTCTTGTGTTCTTCATGCATATTATCGCTCTCGTTTACATTTGTAATAAAAGAAAATCGAGCTGTCACAGTCATTAATATTATACTTTTTCTTTCGGTCACCGTCCTAAATAGAAAACGGTATTTTTGGGGACCAGATTTCTTCAGCCCCACCACAGGACAAGGAAAATCCACGAGTTACGTGCCTTTGATCGGTTCCGACAGGTCAATAGGATATGAAGCGTTATTATATCCTATGGACGTTCTGAGCCGTGTCCGGGGAACACAACTCGTAGATTTCCTCGCACTGTGGCCCTACTATATCTGGAGCTTCAGCCTTGAAGACAAACACCTCCACAGCAACTGAGATGAACCGTGTTTCCTTGATGGAGAGCTGTTGAAAGCCAAACAGGAATGGAAACCGTGCGGTTTAAGGATATTTTCACCATCCCTGCCTGTTTCGCCTTTCAGCCCGTGTTTGTTGTAATAATTTTCAGGATCCTGCGACTGTTTGCATAGGCACGCGTGAGACGGCTGGCCCGGGACGCGCTTTTGCAAGTAATCTCATTAGAACCAGCGGGAAGACGTGTCCTCGGGCCGTCGTCGGCCGCTGTTGGCCCGCGCACGGTCGTGCGCGGGCCAGCTGCGACCGACGACGGCCCTGTGGACTTAATGCTGATTGGGTAGAGCCCGGATTGACGGGCTCCGTTTTGAAGGAGGGAGATGAAAATGAAAGTGTTGGCAGCGAGAGGAATAGAGTCTAATCAACCCGTGCAGGCTTTAGGGGTTCATGATGATCTATAGTTTTTGATGACAGACAGAAGGAAATGTGTGTGCTGATCATGATCTGTAATTTTGGACCTAAGGCTAACTCTTTTAGCGCCGACGCACTAAAGCAAGAGGTGGATCGACCGTGATGATTGCAGCAGGAGGTGCATCGGCCGTGATGATTCAAGGGTAGTGCCAGATTAGATTGGCGCCTGGCGGTGCCAAGCTAATCTGGCACTACCCGTGAATCATCATGGTCGAACCATCTTCTTCGCGAAGGTAGTGCATCTCGTGCACACAGTAGTGCCAGATTAGATGGCAATATTCTTGAAGGATCGTGGTCGATCCATCTCCTGCAACTTATACATTGCTATTAGGTGACACGTCCGAAATTTGGAAAATATGCCCATGGGGTTAAATAGGTTAAAGCTTAAAAAGATAACCGGAACTGACGTTGCCCAATAGACAGAACGGGAAATTCAACTGGACGTAGCTGTCATGATGTCGCAACAACAAAAGAGTTTCATTACAAAAAAGGCAGCAGCATTTAAAAAAAAAATTTTTTTTTAGAAGATAAACATTGGTGACACGCCTTGACAAGTTTCGCAGTAAACCCACATGTTTCTTTAGACGAGAATCTTCTTTCTCTAAAACGAGTTTGGTTTCAAATTGTCCACGAAGTTTGCGAACTGATTCTCCATCTCGCCCACTCAATGAGATATATGCATTACAGTATGAAGCAATGCCAAAAAAACTGTGTCGTTAATTACACTGTTGCATTTTTCCTCAAAAGCTGGGTTTGGCAGAAACAGTTTTGTGTGTGAATGTGAGTGTTAAAAGTGCATATTGTTTGTCTGCAGAAATAGGGTATTTTGTTTACTCTCTCCCTACCACTGTATGTATATCTGTGTTTTTCATATTTAAAAATAGGAACAACTTTCAAATGGAGCTCGTATGAGCGCGTTTCCGGAGCATGCATATGACGTTTTGGGCGTGCGGGGCCGAAATTCTGACAAAGAAGTAACAAGATGAAAATGACGTCACGTCTACCTACGCAAACCTTGCTGGAGAACGTCTTTTTCGGCGTTATATACATACATACATACATACATACATACATACATACATACATACATACATACATACTCTCTCTTGGCTTGACTTCGCGAACGAAGATTTTATAGGAGTTTACCACGACGTCTGCAGGCTTGTTCGTGGCTGCGGAGGCCAATCCGAGACAGGCAGGTTCGACCGCAGTGGCTGCAGGGGAAGGTATGGCCAGGGTTCTGAGCTGCGGCATCTCTGTTTTTTCTCCTGAGCCGCTTGTCCTTAAGGCCAGCTCTGCGAGAGTCCTCAAAGGAGACGGCTGCCTTGTAAATGGTGGAGCGCCAGGTGTCACGGTCCGCAGCAAGCGAGGACCACTGGTGGTGGTCGATTTGGCAGGCACTAAGTGACTTCTTGAGACAGTCTTTGTATCTCTTCTTTGGTGCCCCTCTGTCACGGTGTCCAGTAGCAAGCTCGCCGAACAGTGTGATCTTTGGTAGGCGATGATCCTCCATCCTGGAGACATGCCCCGCCCAGCGGAGCTGTGTCCGCAGCAGCAAAGCCTCGATGCTCACAGTTTCAGCCTGTTCAAGGACCTCGACGTTGGTGACATAGTCACTCCAGTGAATGCCCAGGATGGTACGCAGGCAGCGCTGGTGGAAGCGTTCGAGGAGTCGTAGTTGGCTGCGGTAGAGGGCCCAGGACTCGGAACCATACAGCAGGGTGGTGAGGACCACAGCTCTGTACACGCTGATCTTGGTGCCTGTTTTCAGCTGTTGATTGTGCCACACCCGCTTGAAAAGTCGCCCGAAAGCGCTGTTCGCTTTTGCCAGCCTGCTGTCAAGCTCTTTGTCCAGCTTGGCGTCCGACGTGATAATGCAGCCAAGGTAGGTAAACTGGTGCACCGACTTTAGTTCAGACTCGCCAATGGTGATGCGAGGAGGGCGATACACTGTCTTGGGTGCCGGCTGATGGAGGACCTCTGTCTTTTTCAGACTGACATACATACATACATACATATACATATACATACATACATACATACATACATACATACATACATACATACATACATACATACATACATACATACATATACATACATACATACATACATACATACATACATACATACATACATACATACATACATACATACATACATACATACATACATACATATACATACATACATACATACCTACATACCTACATACATACATACATACATGCATGCAGCAAGGTTTGCGTAGCTAGACGTGACGTCATTTTCATCTTGTTACTTCTTTGTCAGAATTTCGGCCCCCGCACGTCCAAAACGTCATAATTATGTCATATGCATGCTCCGAAAACGAGCTCCATTTATATATATATGTATGTGTGTGTGTGTGTGTTTGTGTGCAAACAAACAAACAATGGTGTGTTTGAAAGTGCATAATTATACCAAACATTCTACCTTACACTACTATTAATTATTTATTGACATGGTCATTTTAAACATTATCTATGTATGTATTTTCTGTTTCAGATAAACTGTGCATTCCTTGTCAACATCATTCGAGTACTAGTCGTCAAACTAAGAACGAACAATACCATCGAATCCAGAAGAATACGGTAAGTATTAGCCCTTATCATTCGGAATACACCAGTGTGTGAAATAAGTTTGACTAAAATAGTTCAATGATAGTGCCATACTAGGCGCCAAGATATTTTGGCACTACCCTTGAACAGAAACCATTGGTCTATATCCTTATCTGTAAGTACTATAATGTAGCTTGCATATGGCAGTGTACAAATTTGAAGCTTTTAGCCTCAGTATGATAGGGGATAAGTTGGTGGTGGTAGTAAAACAACCCTTTGTCGAGGTGATTCCGGCAGAAATAAATCACCCGGACAAAAAGCGCTACCGACAGCGAAAGTGTTAAGACGTGTTCTCAACGTCTCAATATATATAGTCGACATTACAGCTACTTCACAGTGCTCAAAAGACCATTGGGCCGACGTCGGCCGCCGTTGGACCGCGCATGGTCGGCCCGATGGCCTTTGCGTACTGGGTCACAGTCTTTTTACCGGATTCGGAAGCCGGTTACATTTACGAAAGGCTCCGAATGTCAGTCGGTATACACAATGCCTAGCAAGAACAAACAAACAAACAAACAACAACAAAAGGGCGCTTGCAACTGTGCGTTGATCGCATCCAGGGGGTGGGTGTCTCTCAACAGATTCAGGTTCTTACCCTCCAAGACAGTCTGTGTGCATTTTACTAACCAGACAACATTTTTTCCAGAACCTAGCCTGAGCATTGCTGGAGTGCCAATTAAGATGACCGAGGAGGCAAAGTTTCTGGGGGTCATCTTTGACAAAAGACTGACCTTCCGGAACCATATAAATTACCTTCGAACCTCTTGTCAGAAGGCCCTCGACGTTCTTCATGTCGTTAGTCGTAATGACTGCACTGTCTTACTTCGACTGTACCGGGCCCTTGTTCGGTCCAAACTGGATTACGGTTCTGTGGTATATCGCTCGGCTTCCAAATCTGTTCTACAGCGTCTGAACACAGCTCACCAACAAGGTCTGCGGATATGTCTGGGGGCCTTTTGGACGTCTCCAGTTCCTAGTCTGTATGCTGAGGCAGGGGAGCCTTCTCTCAAGCTCCGCCGCATCCGCCTCATGCTCAGCTACGTTCTGATAATAATAATAATAATAATAATAATAATACCGTTATTATATAGGCGCTTTTTCTCAATTTTTGGGGAAATCGACTCAAAGCGCCGCGCCTGAAACCCAACACACACACTCACGAAACAGACACGGATTTACGCCATTTAAGACAAACACAGTACAAGACAAACGAAGGGCCAGTCAGCTACTGAAGTTACAGAGATTTTTGATCGCTTGTATTTGATACTGAAGGCCCATCCAGACAATCCTGCCTATGATTGTGTTTTTAAACCGCTGTTTGCAGAGATTTACGATACCCATCCGGGAGCTGTCCGTCCACTTTCCTTCCGTGTCCGACCTCATCTGCAGGCGGCCGGAGTGGACCTGGACAAAGTTTCGGAATCTCTGCAACACATCCATCCACCCTGGCTATTACCAGTTCCTGACATCTTGCTGGACTTGACCGCCCACAAGAAGGACTCTACCCCACCAGCCATATACTAACAGAGCCTCAATGAACTCCTTTCAAGTTTTCCTGGCTATTGCTGTATCTATACGGATAGGTCAAAGTCTGAGGATGGGAGAGTTGCTGCGGCCGCAGTGTCCTCTCACCATCCTAGACGCCCATTTAAGCAGCGCTTCCCAGACCATTCATCTGTATTTAGTACAGAACTGCATGCGGTTCTGCTTCCACTCCGGCATGCTTATCGCTCTAGGGAAAGGAACTTCCTGATTCTGTCTGACTCTCTTTCTGCCCTGCAGGCCCTTCTGGGCACAGGAACAGACCACCCACTGCTGGTGCAGATTTCAGAGCTCTACGCAGACTTGATGAAGGAATATTATGACATCATTTTATTTGGGTCCCAGGGTATGTGGGCATCGAAGGCAACAGGATCGCAGATTCTGCTGCCAACGATGCCTGCACCGACCCTGTCCCTGGCGCACAGACTGGTTATAGTGATTTTAAACCTGTGATTAGTGCGTACATAGCCCGTGAGTGGCAGTCCGAGTGGCACAAAGAGAAAGCTAACAAGATGCATGAAGCTCTTCCTAAGGTGTCCGACAGTCTACCTTACCGCTGCGGCAGCCGCCGTGAGGAGACTGTCCTTGCTCGGCTCCACATCGGGCACACGTATGTTACGCACTCTTATTTACTGAAACAGGAGGAGCGTCCATGGTGTTATACCTGCGATGAGCAGTATTCAGTTAAACACATTTTGCTGTCTTGTGCCGATTTAATTGACACAAGATATAAACACTTCACAGCAGATTCCTTGAAAGTTTTGTTACGGGATGTACCCCCGGACAAAATCTTCAGTTTTCTGAGAGAGTGCAATATTTTTAATAAGATTTGAGCATTCTTAGACTATGACAATTCTATTATTTTGACCTTTTTGTGAGTCTGTAGACGTTTTCTTTAAAGACATGTGCGACATTTTAGCATGCAATATTTTAAAGATATATTTACATCTTGTCTTAAGAGCTTTCTTTTAGTCTGGCTGGCCAGATTTGTACCCATCCGGCCGTGAGATGGCCTAAGTTGCCTGCTCGGCGTTAAACCCAAATAACTAACTCTTTCTGTGATCTTTCTCTTTTATCGTGCATAGACCAAACTGCGGGCACCCGAACGAGTTTGCTGCGAGTTTGGACAGGATGCTGTTGTCATTAAGTTTAGGAGCGTGTTGACATTTGCAAAAACAGATTCCGTCCCTGCTTTCAGGCATGATTGCTGGACACACACAGAACAGTATCACGTTGTCAGTCGACCCTTACTGATGAATGGCTGTGACTTTTCTGCGACTTAAGAGACCGTTGTAGAGTTTCTCTGCCATGCTGAATTTCGTGCATGGGCAGCGCGCTACTAAAAAGATTCGAGTTAACGAACGATGTGTGACCTACTTGCGTTGTTGATCTCCACATTACGCCTGCAGAAGCACTCTTGAAAACCCACGGTACACCGTGCTAGCAGCAACGACCTTTACTCGAAAAAATACTCGACCAGGCCAGTGGTATTCAAGCTGCAGTCTTAACACATTCTACCCCAAGACCGAAATCCCCTAATTCTGAAGTAGCTGTCCTTGCCTCCGGACTGTCAGTCCTTAATGATTGTCATTCCTTTTGTTGAAGCATTTAAATACACTGATACAAGTAAGCAATGGTCTTCGGCCGCAGTGGGCCCGCGCACAGCTGTGCGGGGGCCCACTGCCACCGACGTCAATCATAGGGTCATTTGCTACTGGAGTTAGTTCAGCATTTGAAAGTGGCATGATCCAAGGTGTGTTTTGCAGGTCACATGATCCATGTTTTAAAAAAATGTAAGTCTTTTCTATTTGTGTGTTTGTGTGTGTGTGTGTGATTGGAGGAAAATTCGCACCACTGCTACTTCTAGGTGCAGAAGACACGGACGTGGACACACTGATTGACACATTTAACACTGTTGTAACCCAAACAGCCAGTGAGATCCTTGGCAAACACCGACAAGCAAAGAAACCTTGGGTTACAGCTGACATCTTTGTTCTATGTGACAAGCGTCGAGAATTAAAGAAAAAGAGGTAGAAGGAGCTAAACAATACAGGGAAATTAACCAGGCTATCAAGAAAAGCATGAAAAAGGCAAAGAATAAGTGGATTGAAGATCAGTGTAAACACGTAGAAGAAAATCTGAACAAAAATAATAGCAAAAAAGCATACCAGCTGGTGAAAGACCTGACCAGTGTAAAACAAGGACGCTCCTCGATCATTCAAGATAGTGAAGGGAACTGTCTTACGGAAGACCAAGACATACTGAAGAGATGGACAGAGTACTGCTCAGATTTGTACAACCACCGAGCTACAGGGGACCCAGGCATACTTGTCAACCCACCCGTGACCAACAATGGCAACTATCCCATCCTCCGAGAAGAAGTAGAGGCTGCAGTGAAGTCGCTGAAAAAAGGGAAGGCAGCAGGAGCAGACAACATCCCTGCAGAGCTAGTCCAAGAAGGGGGAGAAGACACGATAAGCGCCTTACTAACAATCTGCAATAAGATCTGGCAGTCAGGGGATTGGCCCACACCATGGACCCAATCACTTATAATAACTCTCCCCAAAAAGGTAACTTAAATCAATGCCAGAACTATCGCACGATCAGTCTTATATCCCACCCAAGCAAAGTCATGTTAAAGATCCTACTGAACAGGCTGAAGCCACAGGCAGAGGAAATCATAGCTGAGGAACAGGCAGGCTTCAGACCAGGGCGCAGCACAACTGAGCAGATCTTCAACCTGAGAGTTCTATGTGAGAGATACCTCCAGCACCAGCAGGACCTCTATCATGTCTTTGTGGATTTTAAGAAAGCGTTTGACAGGGTGTGGCATGCAGCCCTTTGGTCCACCATGAAGCTATACAACATCAATGCCAACCTGATCAAAGTCATAGCAAACCTTTACAACAAGGCCACTAGCGCAGTCTGCTTCAACGGCAAAATAGGAAACTGGTTTAGGACTACAGTTGGAGTCAGACAAGGCTGCTTGCTCTCACCTACTCTTTTCAACATCTTCCTAGAAAGAATCATGACGGACGCTCTGAAAGATCATAAAGGAACTGTCAGTATTGGAGGCAGAACAATCACAAACTTGCGCTTTGCGGACGACATTGATGGCCTTGCAGGAACAGAGAAGGAGCTAGCCCAGCTGGTTGAAAAGCTGGATAGTACAGCCATTGCATATGGGATGGAAATGAGTGCAGAGAAGACCAAACTGATGACCAATAACGCCAGTGGTATTGGCACTGAAATCATGGTTGGAGGCCAAAAACTGGAAACAGTTAAGAAATTTAAATACTTAGGAGCCACTGTGACATATGAGGGATCAAAACCAGAAATACTGTCCAGGATTGCGCAGACAACAGCACTGACAAGATTGAAGACCATATGGAAGGACAGAAACATCACACTCTGCTCCAAAGTCAGACTGATGCGCTCCTTAGTCATTTCAGTGTTCTTGTATGCCTGTGAGTCATGGACCCTCACAGCAGATCTTGAAAGGAGGATACAAGCCACTGAAATGAGATGTTTTCGAAGGCTGCTTGGCATTTCATACAGAGATCACATCACAAACGAGGAAGTGGGAAGCAGAATCAGGCAAGTCATCGGGCCCTATGAAGACTTATTAGCCATTGTGAGAAAACGCAAACTGAAATGGTATGGGCATGTCACACTTTCAGCAGGGCTTGCCAAAACAATCCTGCAAGGCACTGTGCAAGGAGGACGAAGGAGAGGAAGACAGAGGAAAAGATGGGAGGACAATATCTCAGAGTGGACAGGACTGACGCTGGGAGATACGCTGAAAATGGCAGAGAAAAGAGAGGAATGGAGGGAGCTGGTTGTTAAGTCATCAGTGGTGATGTTGAAGCAGGCCACAGTGGACCTCGATGATGACGATGCAGTGTACATCAGGTATCGTCTCGATGGCAGCCTGTTCAACCTCAGACGACTGCAGGCCCACACGAAAACCCTAGACCAACTGATTCGTGAGCTGCTTTTTGCTGATGATGCTGCCCTCGTTGCACACACAGAGAGAGCCCTGCAGCGCATCACGACTTGCTTCGCAGATGCTGCCCAGCTCTTTGGACTCGAGGTCAGTCTGAAAAAGACAGAGGTCCTCCATCAGCCGGTACCCAAGACAGTGTATCGCCCTCCTCACATCACCATTGGCGAGTCTGAACTAAAGTCAGTGCACCAGTTTACTTACCTTGGCTGCGTTATCACGTCGGACGCCAAGCTGGACAAGGAGCTTGACAGCAGGCTGGCAAAAGCGAACAGCGCTTTCGGGCGACTTTTCAAGCGGGTGTGGCACAATCAACAGCTGAAAACAGGCACCAAGATCAGCGTGTACAGAGCTGTGGTCCTCACCACCCTGCTGTATGGTTCCGAGTCCTGGGCACTCTACCGAAGCCAACTACGACTCCTCGAACGCTTCCACCAGCGCTGCCTGCGTACCATCCTGGGCATTCACTGGAGTGACTATGTCACCAACGTCGAGGTCCTTGAACAGGCTGAAACTGTGAGCATCGAGGCTTTGCTGCTGCGGACACAGCTCCGCTGGGCGGGGCATGTCTCCAGGATGGAGGATCATCGCCTACCAAAGATCACCCTGTTCGGCGAGCTTGCTACTGGACACCGTGACAGAGGGGTACCAAAAAAGAGATACAAAGACTGTCTCAAGAAGTCACTTAGTGCCTGCCAAATCGACCACCACCAGTGGTCTTCGCTTGCTGCGGACCGTGACACCTGGCGCTCCACCATTTACAAGGCAGCTGTCTCCTTTGAGGACTCTCACAGAGCTAGCCTTAAGGACAAGCGGCTCAGGAGAAAAAACAGAGATGCCGCAGCTCAGAACCCTGACCATACCTTCCCCTGCAGCCACTGCGGTCGAACCTGCCTGTCTCGGATTGGCCTCCGCAGCCACGAACAAGCCTGCAGACGTCGTGGGCAACTCCTATAAAATCTTCGTTCGCGAAGTCAAGCCAAGCTTGGTGCCCCAACGGTCGGCATGACTACGGGATATAGATAGATAAATAGATAGTGTGTGTGTGTGTGTGTGTGTGTGTGTGTGTGTGTGTGTGTATGTGTGTGTGTGTGTGTGTGTGTTTGTGTGTGTGTGTGTGTGTGTGTGTGTGTGTGTGTGTGTGTGTGTGTGTGTGTGTGTGTGTGTGTGTGTATCCAGTGTTTTGTTCACGTACAAACTCGAACCTTTCAAAGTCGCATTTGGTCTATCGTCCGGCGTATCCCGATTATCTTACTTAGTCATTCAGTAAGTAGCAAAACACGTAAGATCGAAGGATTTCTCTTTTAATTCGTATCTCTTTCCTATATCAAATACCCGAACACGAGAAAGGCAAAACCTCAGTAAAAGTCAAATAAAACTGTTTAACTTCACGAGGTACCTCACAGCGTAACCGGGATTAAGAACACTCTTTATGTACGGAACAGCTAAAAGCAATGTTGGTCAGCAAGAGGTATATGTATATTTGTTGTGAGGCCCTACAATGGCATGGACTCATGTGCGTCTGTGTCTCTTGCAAGGTGAAAAGGGAGTGATTAATACCAGCGAATTTTGCCGATTCTTGTTAGTCTCAATTTACGCTTCGAAGTCGTGAGCGGGATATTACTTCGTCTGAAAAAAAGACACGTCAACTGGATGACCGAGAAAGTGGAAAACAGAAAAGAAGAAAAAGAAAGAGAAAAAACAGTTAACCCCAACACTGCCGAGAAAACATGAACACAATCCGACTGCAAGAGACATAGATCCTCATGAGCCTCCGCGACTGCGGGGGCTCATTATGATCTATGCCTCTTGCTGAGACCAGTTTGTATCCATGTTTCTTGGACGGTTTCGGCTTTTTTGTCTTTGAATGAACAAAGAAACAAAAATGTACGTACAATAGCAGGGAAAGGGTTGATCACCTTGACAAAATGCGCTACCGACAGCCGAAGGATCAAGAAAGCAGAATAACAAAAAGTTAGAAAACGATTTTTCGAAGAAAGAAAGTAATTGTGTCAACCATGGTACATGTAGCTTGAAGGCCCTGCTTGAGCAGCCTGGTGTTAAACCCAAACACTACCTTTGAACTATACGTAACAGGGTCGATCCGTCTGCTGCAACTGTAAGCAGTTGCTTGAGAACACAAGCAAAGCGACATTACCTTTTTTATATACATATATAAAGTGCATTCACCCCAACAACAAAATAATAATGAAAATTAAAAAAAAAACATAAATAAATAAAATAAATAAATAAAATAAACAAATTAAATATATATATATATATATATATATATATATATATATATATATATATATATATATATATATATATATATATATATATATATATATATATGTGTGTGTGTGTGTGTGTGTGTGTGTGTGTGTGTGTGTGTGTGTGTGTGTGTGTGTGTGTGTGTGTGTGTGTGTGTAATAAAGTACATAAATAAATATAAGTTACAGAGAAGGTAAGTTGTGAATCCATTTACACCCCCACCCCCCACCCCCACCCCAATTGTTTTGTTTGTTTTGGGGACGTTCCCTAATGTACTTTCAAAATGTCTATTCCCACGATTTTGTCCACTCAACAAATTTTCTTCTGTCAAGAAGCTTTAAACAGTTTTGTGGTTTTGAGTGGCATAACAAAATATCGGTCAATTTTTTTTTATCAAACATTTCATAACGGCTCTGTGACATCAGACCATTTCTCTTTAGTTGAGATTTTTCCTTCTTCTACCTTTAAAAAAAAAAAAATCAGTTTTAGAGTGACACGGAATAATGTTTGACGTAGCGTGAGCGTTGACACTGAGCTGAGTTCTGCCAGCAACTTGGGGCATAGATAGCGAGCTCCTTGGGTTAGCATGGGCTCATGAGCGTCTATGTCTCTTTCAGACGAAAGGGGCTCGCTGGGAGACATTTGTATCTTTTCTTTCTTTTCTCTCTCTCTCTCTCTCTCTCTCTCTCTCTCTCTCTCTCTCTCTCTCTCCCTCCCTCTCTCTCTCTCTCTCTCTCTCCCTCCCTCTCTCTCTCTCCCCCTTCCTCTCTCTCTCTCTCTCTCTCTCTCTCTCTCT
>BTPG01000002.1:307866915-307996915 GCA_036245525.1 Semisulcospira habei
ACATGTTTTATACGGATACTTGTGGTAGATTATGTATCAGCAGACAAGTACTTGAGGAGGCATTCCTTGAAAGAGGAGAGGGAGCTAGCGTGTGTTATACATATAGGCAGTTTGTTACAGAAAGATGCGCCTGATAAAGATACACTGGTTTTAGGCAATGCCATTTTCCAAATCTGCCTTTGCTAGAGAGAGAGAGAGAGAGAGAGAGAGAGAGAGAGAGAGAGAGAGAGAGAGAGAGAGAGAGAGAGAGAGAGAGAGAGAGAGAGAGAGAGAGAGAGAGAGAGAGAGAGAGAGAGAGAGAGAGAGAGAGAGAGAGAGAGAGAGAGAGAGAGAGAGAAAGCACAGGCATCAACTAGGCCATGTAAACACTGCAAGGGTTTGTAATGCCCCTGGGGGACTTGGCTGGGGTTAACTACTTTTTAGTTCCCAGGGTCACCCTGGTCAGCCCCACAGGGTGGCTTTTCCCCTCTATTTTGGGGCATGTGTTTCTGTCTACCCTTGGTCCATTCACCTGTATTTTCCTTTTTTAAACTCTCCCTGCTGTCTGCGCTGCCTGTAGCGCTTGATATTGGATGTGTGTTGCTAAATGGTCTTAGCTTTATTTAGGCTTTGCCACGTATTTGGATGGCCTTGTCGTAGGTTTATTTAACGTATTGGACCGGCTGGCGACATACATTCAATATTCTGTTTAGTTTTTTTTTTTCACAAGCAGTGCAGGCACGTCCTGAGAAAGTCTTGTTGCTGTCGGGACGTTAAACAATGTACAATCAAATCAATTGTATGATCACATATATAGGCTGTTTTTCAGAAATGCGTGATAAAGTTGTCTTTATAATTCAAAAAGATGTTACATCCAATATCAGTCTTCTACGTGTACAAAAATTTGCTCGTATTCCCTTTCACATATTAGGAATAACTTACTAAGAGGCTTGGTTAAATGCTCTTTTTATTTCAATAGATATTGAATGAAATAAGTTTGCAGGGGTACAAAAAACGCTTGTCTTTTTGGAAGTACCTACAGTTTCCAATACTTCTCAAAGAAAGAAAAATGGTATTAGATCACTAAAAATTATGAAAATATGGTTTGTTTGCAAAACTACATTTTTTAATTATTTCCTGCTTTTCGATTAACCATGCGTCATAAAGGGACTTTAAATTTAGACGTTTTGATGTCTGTAACTTTTTTGTCAGTCGTGTTACGACAAAAATAAATAAGATATAAATAATGATTGATTCCTTGTTTGTAAAAGAAATTCTGCCAGGAGTTACCTACTTTCCCCCTGGATTGACTTGCGCAGCCAAAATCCCAGAGAGATTTTATAGTCTGTTTATTTCGACTGCTGCAAATGTCCAAAGGAAATATGTCAGTCGTGTTGCGTTGTATTTCTGTTCCAAAATGGCCTGAAATTTTCAAATAATATTTTGACAGCAAATGTTTGGGGGTTCAGTGTTAAATGGATCAAGACTTTCATTTTGCTCTCAATGTGAAGAGTAATCATTCATTGCTAAACTGATTTTTGTCAATCGTGTTACGGTCAGTCGTGTTACGGTGGAATTAGTATGACTGACAGAAAAGGCGTGTCACTGACTTTGGCCTGGTTGATGAAGTTTCTTTTTTGTTGATACAATGCAATTAGCAACCGTTTTCACAAATTTAGTGTTTCATAGATCCCCAATTATTTCCAATAACGCCAGTACACTTTTTACTTTAGAACTCGTATTAGCAGAGAACATGAATGGCAGTTGCAGACAATAACTTTGAAACAGTTCTTTGCACTATGAAACTTCACCAAATATTTGCGGTTACACCAGAACACATTTACTGCAGAGATATTCACTGCACACACTGCACATGTGCTCAAAACGGATTCCCTGACCATGACCTGAATGATTTCTTATTAGCACATGAAGGATGCAAACGAAAGATAAAAGATGACGACGTGACACAAAAAACAGCAATCAACCCTAAAGAATCAAACATTGAAAAAGAGATTGGGCGTTTAGCAGTACATATTACAAGGAAACAGCTTCTTCTTCTTTCTTCTTTTTAAATATTTTTTAGACCATTGAGATGTTTTGCAGACTGCCAATGTGTAGGAACATAATGCTTGGAGGTGGCATTGCTGGTGTTCCTGGATACATTGAACCGGACAACCTGTCTGTTGAATATAAAAGTGTAACAATATACCTGTTAGGCATTCCAGTTACAGATGTGACAGACCCTTTGTCAGTAGAAGCATACGGAAACTGCCTGTCTGCATGGGGCAGTGTCTATGCGTTCGGCCACGAAAAGAGGCCAGCAGAAATAAGAGCACGGATCATACGAAAACTCGCTCTTTACTCCGATTACTGTCTGAATGAAGAACATTTGATAAAAGGTCCCCGTGCCAGGAAATAACGTGAGCCAGAATCTGTCAAATACAGCTTTGCCACGTATTTGGATGTCCTTGAACAAAGAAATAATTGACATTATATGAGAGGTAAGTAATGACAATAACAGAAATTAGTAAATATACACTCAAACTATACACTCCATCCTGCTTTTTCCGTTCAAGTAGTGACATGTGCCTTCTCAGAGTCCCGCTCTGCAAATACAAAACCAGAGGTGGCCGTTATTTTGCGCAAGTTGGACCTATTGTCTGGAACTCGCTACCCATAGACATTAGACTATCTTCCCTATTCACTGCCTTTGATGTAGCTACTTCTTCGTGAGTATGTACCTGTGTGTGTGCGTGGTTATTTCAGAATCCATTGTTTCTCTGGCTTTATGACCCCCTCCACCTCCGCCGTTTATCTGTCCGCCGTGAGATGGCCTTAGTCGCCTGCTCGGCGTTAAACCCAAAACTAACTAACCGTTTATCTGTAAAGCGCTTAAAGCTTACTTTAGGATAAGCGCTATATAAGTAGTCAATATGATATTATATGGACGTGGACAAGAAGCAATGTGACAGATGAAAACTGGATTCCCAATAACTTTGTTTATGAAATATCGCACTGGGCACCCAAAGTGATGGAGGAAAAGTTACTTCCACACGCAGTGGGAAAGAACAGGAACTTTCTTTTTCCGAAAAAAGTTCAGAGATATATGTTGGTATAAATGAACACGAGAAAATTCTTGCACTGATCTCACTTCGGATAATGAAGCCTGGCTCCTCAAGCTTATTTACTCTGGATCCTGCAATTTGCGAATCAGCCAAGGACGTCTTAACGAATTAAACATGAAACATAATTATTTTGGCCTTTGACCTTTCCGACAGATCACTGAAATAAGCAAGTGTTCAAGTGTTAAGTAAAGGGTTGGCTTTTGAACCTGCGGAAAAAAAAAAAAAAAACACATTGTGTTCACACTCTTCATAACCTCCCATTACCTTTGACCTTTAAAATCGGTTAACCAAATTAGTATACATAAAATGTTCTCTTATCAGCTACGTTTTTTCCAAATATGGTTCAAAGTGTTTGCAAAAATGCTTATAATGGTAAAAAAAAAAAAAATAAAAAATAAATAAACAAAAAACTAAATTTAAAAAATGTTAAAAAATCTTTAAACAAGATTTTTTTTCACATCGTTTGCAAATCTATTGTGACCTTGATCTCTCGAAGGGGTCATGCAAATTAGCATGCATAAACGGTCCTACTATCAGGTATGTCTGGACCGGGTTAAGGATGGAAGTTTAAAATAGTATTGAGAAAAACATTTTTTGGGGGGTAAAAAAATGACCTATTTCTTGATATCTTTTACCTCGACCTTTCCGATTGGTCATCCAAATTAGTATGCATAGGAAGTCCTTACCATCTGATCAGGTATCTTTGTACTAAGTTTGGGCTTCTGGTTGTGAATAGTATTTGACCAAAAATGTCTTTTGTCAAAATATTGCTAGTTTTGACGTATTCCCTGATCTCCTGTGACCCTGACCTTTGAGAAAGGTCACTAAAATTGGTACGTTTAGAAACGTCTGGCCTGGGCCACGTTTGAAGTCAGTGGCTTGAATGGAAAATACTATCGTTAAAGTTTACGATGGACGATGGACAGACGACCAATGACCCATTTGTTAGAGTTACATTTTCTGTAGCACATGAGCCAAGAAGTGCATGGTGGACCATTTCAATCCGGGCAGAATATTTCCACAAAAAGAAGACCAAAAAAAAAAAAAAAAAGAAATACGGTTGGATTTACAAACTTTGCTTATTTTTTTTAGCTGTAAGTACCTATGGTAATACGACTAACAGCTGACAGTTAGTCATGCATCCAAAGACACGAAGAGCTGTGGGTATGCTCATTCTGTGTTTTCTAATGGTCACGTTGCACGCTTAATAATAATAATAATAATAATAATAATAATAATAATAATAATAATAATAATAATAATAATAATAATAATAATATTGCACGCTTATCTTGCGCTTAACCTCCAAATGAATGACGCTCTAAGTCCTTTACAAGAGCAAAAATCACAGAACAAAAAGCACAAGAAAAAGGTAAAAGCTACAATAAATATTACAAAACTAAAGTGACACATTTCAAAAGCTCGCACGCACACACACACACACACACACACACACACACACACACACACACACACACACACACACACACACACACACACACACACACCGATACAAGAACAGTTACTGCCAACGATTGCTAACACACTGAAAATGAATCTAACTGTACGCATAAGAAAAATGATATGTCGTCACGTGAGCAGTGATTTGCGAACAGACAGAGTTGGAACATGTTTGAGATTGGCTGGAACGTCGTTTAGGTGACTGGTCCGAAATAAGAAAAAGCACGCTGGCCCTGGCTAAACTTCTTTCGCCTAGGAACCCTGAAAATACGCGTGTCTGATGCTGAACGGGGGGATCTTGAAGTAGTGTAAATATGAAGCAGGTCGGACAAATATGGGGGAGCAGAACCGGTAATAGCATTGTAACAAATAACCGAAACCTTGTACACAATTCTTTGAGATACAGGCAGCCAGTGCAGGTCAACAAGTAAGGGTGTTATGTGCTCACGTTTCGGTACTCTGTAAATTAGTCGGGCAGAGCAGTTCATAACTCTTTGAAATTTATCAAGAAGATTCTGAGGAACACCAGCCAAAAGGGAATTACCAAAATCAATGCGGGAAGAACAAGGGAGGTAACAACCGTTTTAGTTGCTTTGGTAGTGAGAAGGCGGGGAATTGACCTGATATTGCTCAATTCATAGAAGGAACATTGGCAAACCTTGTTGACACGCTCTCTTATGGTCAGCCTATTGTCAATGATAACACAAAGATTACGGGCGAACTCAGAAAAAGGGGATACTGTTCTGACCAACTCTGATCGAGTCTGGGAGATCAGTGCAGGTAGAACAAGAAAATCTTAAACCTCAGTTTTGTCACTATACATTTACAATTTGTTCTTCGTGGTCCAATTCCGAACGCTTCACCTAAAGACGATGTAAATGAAGCTAAATAGCTTGCAAGCTGTGAAACAACAATATATTCTGTATCTTTATATTGTGATGTATTGAACAAGATGTAAATCACAAAACGACTGACTATATAGCTGTCAGTCGTGTTTTGAGACTATCAATCGTGTTACGAGACTGTCAGTCATGTTACGGAAATCTTACTTTTTATTCAGACGTAAATATAATATATTCCCACCATGGTTTGAGGCTTTGATTCATCTTACATCAGTTCACCATTTAAAAAAATGCTGCAGAACAGTTGGTCACATCTTTATGTTTTTACTTGGATATTTTGCAAATATAATTTATTTTACATAATACACATTATTCGCCTGAATATCATATTTGCTTTACTTCAAATGTTAATTTTTGCTTTGGTATTTCGAAAATGTTATACCTACTAGTTGCACTGCAAGTACCTCAAACAAGATGTTTCCTGTTTCTGTGGGGAAATCATGTTTAAAATACGTAACACGACTGACATATTTCATAAACCTTCATTTTGTTTATTATTTTATTTTTCAAACTACAAGTCATTAAGGTTGGATATTTCAGTAATACATAATAATAATAATAATAATAATAATAATAATAATAATAATTAATAATAATAATAATAATAATAATAATAATAATAATAATTTTCGGTATTTATAATGCGCTTATCTTATAATAATTATAACTCTAAGCGCGCACTCACAACTCGCACACGCATGCGCACGCTTTAGACAATGACTCACGTAACATGCTGCTATGTTTGTGGATTCATATACAAATCTTTCCAACAAAAAAATTAATTTTGAATAAAGTGGTTTTCAGACTTTCTGTCCTCTGAAATTTCTTGAAAATTAAAAAAAAAAAAACAGTCATAAAGTTCAAGGGGGACCTAAAAGGGAGTTAGTTACTGCAGGGGTTAGTCAATGAACATCCATAAGTAACAAAAGCCATTGCACGCAGCTAACATGACTTGGGTGCAACGTGTGTTGCGTTCGTTGTTCCCACAAATGTTTGTGTTGATCAGCATAATATAAAATAGTTAACATTCCAGCTGGGGTATTTTAGCAAAGCGAAACGAATTCAGTCATAACAGACACTTTTTCTTTGCCTATATCGCCCCACCCGGGTCTGCCCTGGGGGACTTGGGTGGGCTTAACTACTTTTTAGTTTCCATGGTCACCCTGGTCAGCCCCACAGGGTGGGTTTTCCCTTCTATTCTGGGGCACGTGTTTCTGTCTACCTTTGGTTCATTCACCTGTACTTTCCTTTTTTAAACTCCCCTACTGTCTGCGCTGCCTGTAGCTCTTGATATTGGATGTGTGTTGCTTAATGGTCTTAGCTTTATTTAGCGTATTAGACCGGCTGGCGACATACATTCAATATTCTGTTTAGTGGCTTCTTTTTTTCACAAGCAGTGCAGGCACGTCCTGAGAAAGTCTTGTTGCTGTCGGGACGTTAAGCAATGTACAATCAATTCTTTGCCTCTATCATACTTCTTCTTCAGGTGTGTGTCTTTGTTACACCTTTTAATGGGATTTCAACTAGTTTATTGACAGTATTTTACTTGTATATTCAAATCAGACAGCTACATAATGAATAAATGTAACAATGCAATGTAGGCTGGGGGGCATCGATTTTTACACAGTGTAGTCCCACATTCTTCACACCGTAGGCCATATCTCGGCGCAACCGCGACCACTCCTGCACATCGTAGTCTCAACATCAGGCACCCTTTTCAGCTCGAACGATAATAAAATTCCCTAATTTAAACACAAAATACCACTTGTACAACCTGCAAGAATTTTGACAAGTGCATTTAGTGTAGTGTGGACGCTTTTTTTCAGCAGAATCTGTCCAAACGAATCGGACACGCCATCGATTAAATTTTGCACACCAGAAGGTCACCGATTTCATCAAATTATGACAATTTCCCATCAGCTTTTGAAATTCTGCAAAGAGCTGCAGGTGTGCCAAACTATTTGCAGCTAGCAGATGTTTGAAGTGAACGTCATCGACTTATATTTTGTCAGATACAATCCTAGTGGGTCTTTGGGGACGTAGTCCCGCATTCTACACCGTAGACCTGTCTATATACCCTGGTTAACGTGCCTGACATGTTACTTTTCATCTTAAGCGGAAGGGTAGGGTGTGGGACGGCGGCTGTCCTGTCTCGAAAATCAAAAGCAAAAATCAAAATATTTTGATTTTCTTTATCCAAAATATCGTTTTTCCAACCATTCAGTAATGACTTTTTTTTTTTAATCTGATGATTGTTGTCATATTTTGTTTTCTAAAAAAAATGATTGGAGTGGGGGGGGGGGGGGGGGAGCCCCCTTAGTTTTTCCTTCGGGACCCTAGGGATACACTTTTCGTGCGCAAAGTATTTGCTTTTCTTTTAAGTACTAAGTTAGATTAAGCCTTTGGCTGTCGGTAGCGGTTTGTGTGATTCATGCAGGACTCATCGCGACAAAAAGCGCTGCTGACAGCTAAGGGTTAAGAATCTCATTAAGCAATCGGCCAATCTTTTAATACTCGTATATAAACGTTATAAAAAAAATCTAGGTCAAGAAATACAGGTCAACCTCAGTATGTCGCGATACCCGGGAGACATAAAGTCATAGGCGATAGCGTTACTGCAGTGCTGTGTGTACTTATAGACTTGTGAAGAAATACCACTTGGTAAACAGAAAGCTCCATGGGCCGATGTCAGCCTTAGCTGGCCCGCGCACGGCCGTGCGCGGGCCAGCTAAGTCTGACGTCGGCCCAATGATCTTTTGCTCACCAGGCATACTCCGTGGGAGCCAGGGAGGTATGCACTTCATACCTCGTACCGCGGTATACTAGAGCGCGAATTGCGGAAGCGGACCTATATTATACTTTGTCAGTGTGCTGGTCAACCGGCAACAAAGAACGAAACTAATACTTACGCTCCCTACTTCCATAATAAGAACAGGCTTTTATAATCCGCTTGTGTTACTTAAGTCATCTTGTTTCTTTGTGAACACTGACAACAGGCACTCGACGTCAATCAAGCCCGTGACTATTTCCTATCACGTCATGCGAGCATGCCTTCTATCCGTACACAACTATGTACAGACCAAGGCAAGAAGACGGGCTTTTTATCTATATGATATATCCGTTGACAAGTCCTTTGCTAAATCAAAATAGCACAGTTGCAGTGCGCCTGAATTGATCAGTGTTCAGGTCGTACACCACAGGCAATAGCTGTCCCAGACCCCCCTCCCCCCACCCGACAACGATATAAGACACTTCCGCAACTGTTGATTCGGGGAGCCTTAATGAGTGAAACCCCAAACTAAAAAAACATGTTTTGTAAAGCGCTTAGAGCTCATTTTAGGAGAACGTCTGTATGAACAGTCATTATTATTATTATTATTATTATTATTATTATTATTATTATTATTATTATTATTATTATTATTATTATTATTATTATCATTCAATGCATAAAAAGGCAAGCGATGGGAAATGAAATGTGAAATAAAGTCATGCGGTCGTGCAGTCGACCGCCTGTGTACTGGCTTAAAGCACCTTATCAGCAACTCGATACGAGTATTGCTATTCCCAGAGGACAACACCGATTTAATCAGAAACGATGTCGCTGTAACGCAGTACTCAAAACTCACTCAGCTCTAATTTCTTGACATCGGCTAGGTATTTGACTCTTTTATTTTCTTTTGAACATCGCGGCATCTTTGATGTTAGCGCAACAAGGCAACGCATTTATTTTTTCCTGACAAGAGCCAAACGCATTTATAAGTCTTTTGACATCGGTCCTCACAACGTTTTTTTTTTCCCCCGAAATATCTCCGCAAAGAAACACTTTTCTGTACCACTTTGAGAACAAAATGTCATTTACTGCCAATTGGACTAATAAGGAATATTTTTTACTAAACTCCTGTGATTTGTCGATTTTGCTATACAGTCGTAAATATTTGTTGAAAAGACAAGAACAAGTCATTTTCAATACCCAAAATAGAGCCATGGCAGATTTCAATATCGAGGTCAAGCATGCAGACTTCATGTATGCCTGCGCTGTTTCAGGTGTGAAAACTTGGCCAATTCACGTGAAAATGGATCTTCCTCATACTGGGCTTAACCCATTCAGCCTTGACGCACTACAGCGGGAGATGGGTCGATCGTGATAATTCAAGGGTAGTGCCAGATTAGCTTGGCGCCTGTCGGCGCCAAACTAATCTGGCACTACCCTTGAATTATCACGTCGATCCATCTTCTGCAACAGGTGCATAGTTGTTAGATGACGCCTCCAAAATTTGCAAAATACGTGCGTCGAGCTGAATGGGTTAATGTATCTGGGTCACAATTAAGGATCAGTCATTTCATGAAAACACTCCCAATTTTTACGACTTGTACAAACTGACATTGTTTGAGTTTATTAAAAGTGAATCGTATTAGGTCAACTGTCACTGAATAATATTTGTTCTAAGATTGGTATAGAAAAGTGTTTCTTTGCGGAGATATTTGGGAAAAACGTTGTGCGCTCCGATGTCAAACGACCTATACATTCTTTTTTGTTTCTGCAATATGTTTTCATTCAACGACCAAAGGCCACACCCGTCCATGGGACATGGATACAAACTGGGTCTCAGCAAGAGGCATAGATTCTCGTGAGCTCCCTGCAACTGCTGGGGGCGTATGAGGATCTATACATCTTGCAGTTGGGTGGTGTTCAGTTTTTTTTCTGGGCAGTAACAGGTTATATCTCAAGTTCAGAAGTCGATCTTTGAAAATCTATCAGTCCACCTGAAAGAGACATAAAATCTCATGAGCCTCTGCCGTTGCAGAGACTCGTGAGAATTTGTGACTCTTGTTCACAGAGATCAGATGACATAGAAGCCAAAGTATATGCAGTCGTCTTTGCACATATAACAGACTCGGATATAAGAAACTTCTGATAACATTTTTTTAGAGGTCCCGACAACACGTTTGTTATACAAATTACTTTACTTATAAAAATCGAACGTAACATGGAGAATATTTGGGTCTCCGGGGGTATTGTTGTGTGCGAAATTAATTACTGTGTATTGACTCCTTCAGCCCGACGGCCGTATTTCCCAAATCTTGGAGGCGTCATCTAATGACAATGCAGCAGTTGCAGGAGATGGATCGACCATGATAATTCAGAGGCAGTGCTGGATTAGATTGGCGCCGACAGGCGCTAAGCTAATCTGGCACTACCCCTGAATTATCATGGTCGACCCATCTCCTGCTGTAGTGCGTCAGGGCTAAATGGGTTAAAATGAGTTGAGTGTTGTATGTTTCGTGCAGAAAAGCCATCAAAGCGACCATCATCCTGCTACCTCTACTGGGAATGACAAACCTGCTGTTCCTAGCGCAGCCTGCCGAGAAGGGTCCTCTCATGGCAGCCTATCGAGTCATCAACGCCATTTTGCCTTCTTGTCAGGTAAGAAAACAAACGTCTATGTGCAGTCGTCAATCTCTCTAATGACGACAGACAACGTCAAACGGCTGGGGAACGGGAGACTATCGATATATTGATACCCTGCACAGTTTTCTTTTGTCTCCCTTGGTTTTTGCGGGACTGTACGCACAGCAAGACTATGCTGTTAACCCTTTTGCTGACGGTTGCGCTTTCTGTCGTGATTCCCACAGGTATCACATGGACAAAAAGCGCTACCGACAGCCAAAGGGTTAAGTAAGATGTAAGATGCGTATGGGTGATTCCTTGCTGGACAATAAAAAGTTACGATATCTAAATAATCTTCACATACACCCTTGTAATGTTTTCTTTTGCAGGGGATATTCGTCTCAGTTCTTTACTGCTTTATGAATACTGAGGTAAAGTATTATTTTGCTTTGACTGACCATTATACTCTTGTAGATAAATAACATGGAACACCAAATCCAGGTCAAAAAGGTGACAGCCAGGTGTCTAAAACATAAAGAGAAGCTTAACCCTTTTCATCCTGATACACGATTGCTTTAAATAAATTTGACTGCGATAGTTCAAGGGTGGTGTCAGAATAGCTTGGCGCTTAAGGCGCCAAGCTATTCTGGCACCACCTTTGAACTATAATGGTTGATTTATCTCGTAATTTGTAATGTACCCTTCATAGGACTATAAGCAATATTTTTTTTAAAAAATCAGCCTCTATATGTAATGGATTAAGAAAGACAGAAACACGCTTAAAAAGGACAAGTACGACATAGTGTGTTACATTTTCGTAAGAATTTCTTTTTTCATAACTGGCGACTAGACAGAAATGCAATGTGCTTATCTTTCTTTTGACTTGGAACATATTTTAAACTGTTAGTTGATTTTGAAATCATGGTCTCATGGGGTTTCCTGTGGTACACATGGAGCGTTCTTTAACCCGTTCAGTGGTCTCATGGGGTTTCCTGTGGTACACATGGAGCGTTCTTTAACCCGTTCAGTGTCACTTGACGCAGACTGTATTTCTGCAATGTGTTTATTCAACACGAAAATGTCCTCGCTTTCCCAGGAACATGGATTCAAAGTGGTGTCAGCAGGAGGCATAGATTCCCAAGAGCCCCCTCAGTTGCAGGGGCTCTTGAGGATCTATACCTCTTGCTGTTGGGTGGTGTTCAGATTTTCTCGGCACTGAAAGGGTTATTGTGTTGTTTAGAAAATAGTTTATAATTAATTAAGGAAAGAAAACACGTGTTTTCATGATCGGAGACCGAGCTGTGTTTGTGCAGAATTAAACAAAGATTTTCCACAAGAGCTGTATATTAAAAGGAAACTAAAAAGAGAGGTATAGAACCATTTACGTTTAGGAAAAATGAAAATACAAGGTTTCGGATCTGAGATCCTTCCTCTGGTGATATGAAAACGTGCACTAAAAGTGGTTTCAACCTCTCCTTTTAGTTAGTTTCCTTTTCAGTGTGTGTGTACAGGTAGGTGGTCTAACGACCTGAGGTAGTGTAAGTTCCCCATATCAAAATTTATCACGGGCACCTCTGCACATTTTAACACATTCGAGACGTGCTGCATACGGATATGCGGTTTTATGCCGCGTATCCGGATGCGTCACGTCTCAAATGAGTCAATGCCATCACTCCTGTTGGTTGAGTACCGGCATTGAAGCGGTTAACAACAGGGACGGGATTTCGATCCGCCGGCCTTCGAAATCAAAATCGGGTCGATTGCTGTTAAACCCAGTCCAGAAAAGGCTTGGGGCCGATGTCGGCCGCAGTGGGCCTGCGCACGGTCGTCATCGGGCCGATGGCCTTAGGTTTGCTTTGGGTGATTGCCTGCTGTCTGTTCAGTCTTCCAAAGCTGTCAGTTGCACCCACGCGTTTTTCTTTCCCTTCCCACAGGTCCAAAGCGTGATCCGGAAAAAGTGGAACCGCTTCCGGGTCAACCGCGCCATGAACACGAGGTCACGGCGGCAAGGTTCGCGGACCTCCTCCTTCTTCCTGTCCCAGTCCGAGGTAGTCCATGTCAGCACGCGCAGTCGCAGTACCGCCAGGCGTATCCTTCCGCCACAGGGGTAAAACACAGTCACCTCGCCGTACCTCGACTTAATTGAAAACAATCAATGCAGCGGCTCTTTTGGTGTCAATGCTTCGTAGCGAAATTTAAGTTGTTTGTTTTAAAAAATTATTTATTATAATTTTGTATAGTTTTCGATTTAAAGAAGCGTCATATTTAATTTGAAGTTCTGAGAGCCGCTTCCAGAGAATTTAACCTATGGCGGGATCCATGAATGTATAGTAAGTTGGCACTTATATTTGCTATATTGTTAGCGTTTTGTGAAAACACATTAAAGCTGTCACTGTGCTGAGATGTGTAAAGAGTTAAGGAAACTTCTGTCAGTAATAATACTGACTTCTATAGATTTTAGGATCAGTGTACAAACCGTTTCTGAACACCTGTTTTGTGCACTTCGTGTCAGAAAGCCAGTGTCTGTGTTCGTGAAAGGAACGTTACATGTTACATTGTATGTTGTTGTTCAGTGTAGTAACATGGTCTTCGTTGATCGTTATTTGTGTGCTTTTTAGCCTCGAAATAGTAGATATCGGTTAGCAATATGTGGCTTTATCACAAGCTCATTTTATTTTTGTTTTTGAAGTATGCTAGAGAGATTTTGACGCTCTTGAGGAAGCACGTTTTAATGTGCGATGGACTTTGCAAGCGAGGCTTATACAACAGAACGATCAACGCTCTTAATCAGGAGACTTTTTTTCACATTCTTCTGGTTAATCACTAAGAGTATATTGCCGCTGTTGTACTGCAAAACTCTGCTCGTTTTTCTGTCCGAGGTACGGTAATCTGATTGTATTTTGCCTCCATTCTACACCATTCCATCTCAGTAAAGAAACCTCATTGCTGAAAATGTGGCTTACGGTTGGCTTTCTTGCATTACGTTCCATGACAGCTCTGTTTGCACGTGAATAGCTTTTTGTTTTGTTCGACTCTGCTATGATCAGAACAGTTGATAATTAGCTTAAATAGCTGCTAAGAAATAAAAAATTTGTCTTAACTCTTTGGCTGTCCGTAGCGCTTTTGTCGCAATGATTCCTTCGGCCAAAGGGATAATCTATGTGCTGGTATGTGATTTTGGTAATCGCCAATCAGACACAGCGCTGGCGCGCGTTTCTTTTTTTTTGTTTTTGTGTGCCAACAAAGGGAGGCTGGTTCCTTGTCAAGTTGAAATCTTGTGTCTGTAAAGCTGCTTGTAAAAAAGAAAGAATATTTGATACTATAATGAATGCCCTGTGCAGACAGAGCTTGTCTTTTCTTCGTTATGCTTTTGTGCTGTTCGGTTCTTCGCTTCTGTCTGCTTGTTGTTTTAGTTGTTTACATTTTAATATGAGAATAACAAATTCAGTGAGGACCGAAAGGTTTTATTTTGTAGGTAATTTTCTTTAATTTTTTATCAACATGGTTACAGAGTTGTTGTTTTTTTTTTTCAATACAGGATTATACTACGGCAATACTTCAGCTTGTTGCAGTATTTTAGTTTCATGTTTTATGTTTCACTTTTTTGAATGGTTTTTATGGGGAAAAAGCTCCAACGCAAAGAAAAACTCGCTCGATCGCGCATTATTACTGGTGAAAAGCACAGAAGCACTGCACTCAAATTAGAGTCATACTTTTCAGTTCAAAGCAAATTCATCTCACAGAGCTGGGTGATACTGTTCCATAAATTATGTGCCGTCAGCCATTATGCACTGCATATTTGGTTTAGCTCCTTGACTACTACTGACGACATCGTTCGGTGGAAAGGATGAGCTGTCGCGCGTCCTTTCCACCCAACGGTATCGTCAGTAGTAGTCAAGTGGTTTATTACATTTTCGTGAATAGTTGTTCTTTTCTTTAAATCATAATTTTAGTCACTGTTCTGCTTCGAATTTTCGCTTTTGATATTTTCTGGTGATTTGCTTGTGTGATGTGGTAGACAGACAGATGCAGACGCAATCGTGTACATGTTTACACTCACACAAGATCACACACATACTCACACGCGCCCACGCACTCCCACTCATGCGGGTGCGCACGTGCGCGCACACACACACACACACACACACACACACACCACACACACACACACACAGTGACACACATACGCACATACACACACACGCACACACACGCACAGAAACACCCTCGCACGCACGCATGGATTTTCAGTCTTATGACTGTGTCGCTTTGAATGTGCCTTTTCTCTGTTCATGTAGGGTAAGGCGTTAATGGAGACTCCACTGCAAAGGTAACTCAGTCCCCGTGCTAGATAAAATGCACATCATTCGCCAGTTAACTCACATAACCCTAATATTCCGTGCGGTCAAATGTAGTGATTAATTCGCTTGGCGCCTAGAGGCGTCAAGCCAATCAGGCACTACCCTTCAGCCACCTTTGTTTGAAGAATCGTTTCATGTCAAATAGCAGCTCGGTGTCGACTAACATGCACGCATGTCAAGATTTTAATGCCTGTTGTTCTCAACGCACAGTGCGGCGCTGCTCTGTAATTTGGAACATTACGGCTTTCAGCCGTAAGGTCCAAAATCACGGACCAGCGCATCTATATTTTTATGTCAACAATTTGGCTGTCGGTTGCGGCTTTTGTTGCTTTGATTTCTCGCGACGAAAACCGCTGCCGACAGCCAAAGGGTTATAACACCCGTGCACTAGCTAATCCAAGAAAAAGATTATGACCGCAAAATGTGTCTCGTCCCGATTAAATTCAGTTAAAACCCAGCAAAAACTGTGTTTACATCCTTCTTTGATGTCCGATTTATTATACTTATCGTTTCAAAATGGGCATTGTAACTTACAAACTAATTAATTTACCAACAGTAACCTTTATGATTTCAAATTTTCCCGATTTAGTTTTATTTTATTTTATTTTAATTGCGCATGTTTGTTTACTGTGACGCAAAGGCCTGCCTGCTGCAAAGTGAATGTTCCTGTGTGCTTTTAAAAATGAAAAACAGTATTTCCCTTTGTCACAGAATATGCGGCTTAATACCTTTGTTCGTAAGTACAGCATGCATGGATCCTTCATACCTATATCACAGGCAAAGGTTGGCGCAGCAGTGATCTCTAATTGACATTTATTATGGATTTTGTCTGACTAAACCAGGGTAAAACTCACTTTAAGCCAATACCGAGACACCGTGAACACCGCGAAAGAGTACGGAGACTAGATCCTCATAAACCCTTGCAGTCGCGGGGATCCATGAGGATCTATGCCTCTTGCTTAGTGAGTTTATATCTGGTTCCTCACGCAGAACAGCTGTCGGGCTTTCATTCTGTTGTTTCACGGATAAAACTTGTTCAAATTCAAATTTGTTGTTCCGTTTGCACAACAGATTTTGTTTTCTTTTGAAAACATCCCAACTCTACCAATAACCCTTTGACTTTCGGCAGCGTTTTTTGTCGAGGTGATTCCTACAGAAATCACCTCGACAAAAAGCGCTACCGACACCCGAAGCGTTAACCCATTCAGTGCCAGCGGACGCAGAATGTGTTTCTGCAGTCTTCATTAACTCATAACAAAACAAAAACAAACACAAAAAAGCCAAGATGTCCTAGAAACATGGATTCAAGGTGGTGTCAACAAGAGGCATAGATCCTCATGAGCCCCCGCAACTGCGGGGGCTCATGAGGATCTATGCCTCTTGCAGTTGGGTGGTGTTCACATGTTCTCGGCACTGAACGAGTCGAATTGAGATTAGCTATTTTATATGCAATATTTAACTGGTAGCGAGTATATTAAATCACTGTTGGTCTCGCTTGTCCTGTGGCGTGTACTCTTTGCAAGCCATGCGGCATGAATGGCTGAATCAATCCTTGCCTCCAATCACTGTCACTGTACTAAACAAATGTTGTAACTTACTCTCTTGTATGTTTGACTGGAAAACAGGTAACAAAATCTGGGACAGGAAGACCACGTTTGCTTTCTTTTTTTAGTTTATCTATTTGTTTTTTTTAAATTTACTATTTGTTATACATTCAACGTCCTGCTCAATACATTTACCCTTAGGTTTGCAGTTTACTTCACTTTACACTTGTCCTTGTATGTGATTTTGGAATCTTGGAACCTACGGCTCTGGACCGTAAAGACGAAAACCCGCAGACCAGCGCACATGCGCTAACCCTTTGGCTGTCGGTAGCATGTTTTGTCGCGATGACCACTGCAGGAATCATGGCGACAAAACGAACTACCGACAGCCTGAGGCTTTAACCCGTTCAGTGCCTAGAAAATCTGAACATCACTCAACTGCAAGAGGTATATCTCCTCATGAGCCCCCGCAGTTGCGGGGGCTCATGAGGATCTTTGCCTCTTGCTGTCACCAATCTGAATCCATGTTCCTGGGACAGCTGGCGTGTTTTGATGTGGAATGAACGAAGGTTGCAGAAAGGCTGTCTTCGTCGGCTTGGCACTGAATGGGTTTATAAGATTTGTTCTTGTTAAAGGTTCTTTGTTGCATATTTTATTTCAGGGTGTATGGATTCAAATGATCTTATCCATTCAGGAACTTGGGTTGCTATAATTCGCTGTTACAACTGCTAATCAATGTTGTTTTGTCTATAGTAAGACTTTTCTTTTCATAATCCGTGTAAGCAGGCACACGTAATAAAGGCTTTCTGCAGCCCATTCTGAGTAACGAGATAACTCTGCACGTACAAAGAAGAAGAAGAAGAGCAGAAATTTAAGTCTTTCATTTTATGATATTCAAATTGCATATGTTTTTGTTAACCCTTTTGTCCAACACTATTGTAAGGCATATATACTTGGACCTAAACAAAAATCCCAACTAGTAACTCTTTGTTAATAATTCATGATACGATTTAGTACAGTTCTGAATATTAACCCATTTAACACCACGGTCGTAACACCACGGTCGTATTTCTCAATTTTTTTCGGTGTCACCTCACGACTATGAACCAGTTGCAGGAGACGGATCGACGATAATACTTCAAGGGTTGTGCCAGATTAGCTTGGCGCCTGAAGGCGCCAAGCTAATCTGGCACTACCTTTGAATTACCATGGTCAGTCCATCTCCTGCTGTAGGGCGTCGGGCTAAATGGGTTAATTTAATGTTAAGTGAAACACAGAAGACTGCTAGTTTGATGTTAATATTACAGAAATATTTTCCCAGTCGTTTGCACTATGCATTATTTTTATGAATAGGGCAGTGGGCAGATGTTCACATCTGCACGGGACATAGACGACCCCGCCCTCCACGAGTCGCCTGCTGCCTTGCAGGCCTGGCCGCTTGGCTGCGGAAAGGCTAAGGGAGGAAACCCCTGACATCAAAGCCCCCGTGTCTCCGGGGAAGGCTTTTGAGCCAGAGACTAGGACAAGGACAGTCTGATATAAAACCTACGACCCGAGGACCTCGATGCCATCGTCCCAGCTTGCTAGGCCATGGCAGATGAACCAAGGGTTTAAAGGGTGGGGCCAGTACTGCGCACACTGCACTCCACCAAAAAGCTCCACCGCGCAGGCTTTAGGAAACGTCCACGGACCATGACACTGACCATTCCAAGTCCTGTAGCGACGGGCGAGGGGCGAAACGGCAGGTGAAAGATGTCACTGGAAGCCGCAGTCTCAAACCTGCATGCAGGCGGTTCAGGATATTGGTCGCCTGATGTTGACCTGGGGATGACAACATCACTCGGCACACCCTGAACGACCAAGCAGCCTTCTCTAGGGACAGCACTGCTTGCTCCACACGGAGAGGGGCCTAGAAAAGGTGGCCTAACCAAAGCTCGTCCCCTCGCAACCCCAGTTGGCTAGCCGCGGTCAACGGGCATCTTCTCCTGCGGTCAAAAAACAAGAAAGAATAACGGATCCACTCTCATGACGACCACGACCGGACTCAACGTAGCATGCTGGAACGTCCGAACCATGCTCGACAAAGCAGACAGCGGACGCCCTGAACGTCGCTCCGCCCTCATTGCCCATGAATTGCGGAGGTTAAACATCGACATCGCCGCGCTCAGCGAAGTACTCCTTCCGGACGAAGGCAGCCTCCAAGAACTTGGTGCTGGGTACACCCTCTACTGGTCAGGCAGGCCTGCATCAGAAAGACGGCTTTCAGGCGTGGGTTTCATGGTCAAGACATCCATTGCGACTAAGCTGGAAAACCTACCAACGGGCCACTCAGACCGCATCATGTCCATGCGCCTCCCACTGAGACACCAGCAACACGTCACCCTTCTCAGTGTGTACTCCCCAACCCTCCTGGCAGAGCCTGCTGAAAAGGACAAGTTTTACACTGACCTGCGCAGCCTCCTACAGAGTACCCCTGCAGACGACAAAGTCATCATCCTTGGCGACTTCAACGCCAGAGTGGGCCAGGACTCTGAAGCCTGGAAAGGAGTCCTTGGCAAGCATGGCGTGGGGAACTGCAATGACAATGGCCGCCTACTGTTGGAGTTCTGTGCGGAGCAGCAACTGGTCATCACCAACACTACTTTTCAGCAAAAGGACAGTCGAAAGACCACCTGGATGCATCCTCGCTCCAAACACTGGCACCTTATCGACTATGTCCTAGTGCGTCAGAGGGACCGCAGTGACGTCCTCCTCACCAGAGTGATGCCCAGCGCAGAGTGCCACACTGACCACCGCCTTATCTGCTGCAAACTCAGGCTCCACTTCAAGCCAAAACCCAAGAAATGGGGGCCCCCCAAGAAAAAGATTGATGTTGCCAGTCTTCAGCGTGATGATGTGAAAGCCGCCTTTCAGACAGATTTACAGCGCAGGCTCAAAGACACAGCGGACCCAGTAGACTCCTCCCCTGAAACACTTTGGGAACAACTGAAAACTGCTATTGCAAAATCCTCTGCAGAAGTCTTGGGTTTCGCCAGAAAGAAGAACAAAGACTGGTTTGACGAAAACGATGTAGAGATCCAGGAACACCTAGCCAAAAAAAGAGCCGCCCATCAGGCCCACCTAGCCCAGCCTTCCTGCCCTGTGAAGAAGTCTGCCTTCCGCCTCGTCTGCAGCAGTCTCCAGCGCAAGCTCAGAGATCTCCAGAATGAGTGGTGGACCAGACTTGCACAGAGGACCCAGCTTTGTGCTGACAATGGTGACTACAGGGGCTTCTACGAAGCACTGAAAGCAGTGTATGGCCCCAGGCACCTGGTACAAAGTCCCCTGCGAAGCGCGAATGGCCAGGCACTCCTCACAGATAATACCTCCATCTTGAACCGCTGGTCGGAATACTTTCAGAGCCTCTTCAGCGCTGAGCGCACTGTTCAAGAAGCAGTCGTCCTACAAATTCCACACCTCCCAGTAAAGGTTGAATTGGACGAACCGCCCACCGCTGAAGAGACCCTCACAGCCATCCACCAGCTCAAGAGTGGCAAAGCAGCAGGCATTGATGGAATACCGCCAGAGATATGGAAACATGGAGGCACAGCACTGCACAACAAGCTCCATGACCTCTTTCTCTGCTGCTTGGAGGAAGGAACACTACCAAAAGATCTCCGTGATGCAATCGTTATCACCCTGTACAAGAACAAAGGCGAGAAGTCTGACTGTTCCAACTATCGGGGAATTACCCTGCTGTCCATTGCTGGGAAAATCCTTGCAAGGCTGCTCCTGAATCGGCTGGTACCTGCCATCGCTGAAGACCAACTCCCAGAGGGCCAGTGTGGCTTCAGAGCAAACAGGAGCACCACCGATATGGTCTTTGTGCTGAGACAGCTACAGGAGAAGTGCCGCGAGCAGAACAAAGGGCTGTACGTAACATTTGTCGACCTAACAAAAGCGTTCGACACTGTGAGCAGGCAAGGCATGTGGCAGATCCTGGAGCGACTTGGCTGTCCCCCAAAGTTCCTCAACATGATTGTCCAGCTACACGAGGACCAGCAAGGCCAGGTCAGACTCAACAATGACCTCTCAGAACCATTCCCTATTCTCAACGGCGTAAAGCAGGGCTGCGTGCTGGCACCGACCCTCTTCACCATCTTTTTTTAGCATGATGTTGAAGCAGGCCACAGTGGACCTCGATGATGACGATGCAGTGTACATCAGGTATCGTCTCGATGGCAGCCTGTTCAACCTCAGACGACTGCAGGCCCACACGAAAACCCTAGACCAACTGATTCGTGAGCTGCTTTTTGCTGATGATGCTGCCCTCGTTGCACACACAGAGAGAGCCCTGCAGCGCATCACGTCTTGCTTCGCAGATGCTGCCCAGCTCTTTGGACTCGAGGTCAGTCTGAAAAAGACAGAGGTCCTCCATCAGCCGGCACCCAAGACAGTGTATCGCCCTCCTCACATCACCATTGGCGAGTCTGAACTAAAGTCAGTGCACCAGTTTACTTACCTTGGCTGCATTATCACGTCGGACGCCAAGCTGGACAAGGAGCTTGACAGCAGGCTGGCAAAAGCGAACAGCGCTTTCGGGCGACTTTTCAAGCGGGTGTGGCACAATCAACAGCTGAAAACAGGCACCAAGATCAGCGTGTACAGAGCTGTGGTCCTCACCACCCTGCTGTATGGTTCCGAGTCCTGGGCCCTCTACCGCAGCCAACTACGACTCCTCGAACGCTTCCACCAGCGCTGCCTGCGTACCATCCTGGGCATTCACTGGAGTGACTATGTCACCAACGTCGAGGTCCTTGAACAGGCTGAAACTGTGAGCATCGAGGCTTTGCTGCTGCGGACACAGCTCCGCTGGGCGGGACATGTCTCCAGGATGGAGGATCATCGCCTACCAAAGATCACCCTGTTCGGCGAGCTTGCTACTGGACACCGTGACAGAGGGGCACCAAAGAAGAGATACAAAGACTGTCTCAAGAAGTCACTTAGTGCCTGCCAAATCGACCACCACCAGTGGTCTTCGCTTGCTGCGGACCGTGACACCTGGCGCTCCACCATTTACAAGGCAGCTGTCTCCTTTGAGGACTCTCACAGAGCTAGCCTTAAGGACAAGCGGCTCAGGAGAAAAAACAGAGATGCCGCAGCTCAGAACCCTGGCCATACCTTCCCCTGCAGCCACTGCGGTCGAACCTGCCTGTCTCAGATTGGCCTCCGCAGCCACGAACAAGCCTGCAGACGTCGTGGGCAACTCCTATAAAATCTTCGTTCGCGAAGTCAAGCCAAGAGAGAGAGAGAGAGAGAGAGAGAGGAGAGAGAGAGAGGAGAGAGAGAGAGAGTGAGAGAGAGAGGAGAGAGAGAGAGTGAGAGAGAGAGAGAGAGAGAGAGAGAGAGAGAGAGAGAGAGAGAGAGAGAGAGAGAGAGAGAGAGAGAGAGGCACAGGTCATACATGTAAATCCCGGAACCGGGCATATCTCTGGCTCTCCGCCTACAGACACACGGTGAAAAATAAATCCTATGGCGGTTTGCCACTTTGCAATAATCCACACCTACCACAACTTATTCTAGGCGCCCCGCATCAATTGCTGCGGAAGTGTCGTACAGCGTTGTTGGCGTCAGCGCCATACGACGACTCCGCAGCTATCGATCCGGGGTACCTTGAATGAGTTCAGTGAACATAGCCATGTTTTTTCAAGCGGGGCAGTGTGTATAATCTAGATGAAAAGAATGACTGCCAAGTGAGTTAATTAACACATTTTAGACGTGCTGCATCTGGATACGCGGCTTAAAGCCACATATCCGGATGCAGCACGTTTCGAATGGGTTAGCTGCAATAAATGAACCCAGAAAGATAGAAGCACACTGTTTTTATTTCAAATTGAATATGATAATTTTTTTTTAATTTTAATTTTTCACTTTTTATTTTTAATCCAACATCACAATGGGAAGTACGTCGGCTTTAATACCCTTCTTTAACCAATGTTGCTAAACATACTTCTTCTTTATTTTTTTGGAAAGCCTGTGTCTTTCTTTCGTTGTTCCTGTTTTGCTGTATGTGTACGCGATTGTGCGTTTGTGTGTGTTGCAGAATCAAACGCACTTACAGACAAAGAGTACCAATATGTGAGCACCGCGCCGAGTCTCCCGCTGGCCGGGAGTCGACGATCCCACCGACGGAGCGAGAAAGCGTCCTTGCGGGGGATGAAACTCCAGACACAGATTTGAACAACGGCTGATTTAATTGGATGACGTGTGTTAACGGCTGATTTATTGGTTAATCGTTCGACACGCGACTCTTTGTTCGTCAAGAAGTGCAAAGAACAGCTAATGCCATAGACGAATTGTGTGAACAACGGCTGGTTTAACAGGCTGATACGTCTGAGCGCCGGCTAATTTTATTGGCTGACGTGCGTGAACAACAGCTGATTTCAATGGCTGGTATGTATGAGCAACGGCTGATTTCTTTGGTTGATGACTGTGAAGAACGGCGAATTTCACTGGCTTATGTGTGTGAGCAACTTCATTGGGTGATATGCGTGCGTCCTTATGAATCTCTTCTAGCCATTGGCGTGTTTTCCTTGATGATGACGATGTCTTGCAATCGGGCACCGTACAATGTTTGTTGTGAACGTGCAACGGCAGATTCTGTTGTTTGATGTCTTCGTCCTCTTGTGATGCTTATAACCATTGACATTTTTTTACTAGATGTCAGCGTCTTGCATCAGGACTCTGAAAATGAGATTGTTACACATCCAACACGTCTCTCAACTTAGATCTTTGGATTATGTGAGTAACGCTTAACCCTCTCCCCACCACTGTACGTACACTAAACGTACATGTTTGTTTATGAAATCTTGGTTCATTCAACGAGCAAAAGCCAACACCGTCCAAGGAACATTGATACAAATTAGTCTCAGCAAGAGGCATAGATCGTCATGAGCCCCCGCAGTCGCGGGGGCTCATGAGGATCTGTGTCTCTTGCAATGGGATCATGTTCACTTATTTGCTCGGCAGTGAAGGGGTTAAAATAGTTACACTTTAAGATACAATGCAAAACAAAACAATAATACTTTACTGTCTGAAACCATTTGGGCACCAGACGATAAAAAACAGTTAACCTATTCACTGCATGCCAAGAAAAAAAACCACGATTCAACTATAAGAGACATAGATCCTCATGAGCCCTCGCAGCTGTAGGGGCTTATGAGGATGTGTTTCCTTGCTAAAAACTACTGTTTATCCATGTTCCGTGAACGATTGGGACCCTTCAAGCTTTGAATCAATTATAATATCATAGACACAGTCTTCGTCCACTGTCATTGAAAAAGATGTCGTCAAACATTTACAAGCCGCTAAACGGCAACGTAACAAGGCCCGATTTAATTAAACGAAACAGTGGTGCACAAGATATGACACTATGACAACTTTAGGCTTAAACGTGACCACATGCCACTAGACTCAATTTTTGTTGTTGTGTCCGACGTTTGTTATGAAAGAAATATATTACATAGACAAAGTTGTATTGGAGGCCTCTGCGAAATCGTTGTTATATTCGCATTTTGTTATATTTGACGTTGTCATGGCCGAATTCCTTTGTAATTGTATGAATTGGAAAGACAGATGTAATGACTGTGTATGGTTTATGAAACTTCAGTCCCGAGTTCCAATTACGGCCAAATTCCCAGTAAACACAAACTCACCTGGCCAGCGTTGGCCTGACAGCCTTGTGCTTACTTGGTTTATTGGTCATTATTTATTCATATTTCAGTGTCTGTTATATTTATATATTGACGAGCAAAGGAAATGCGACATCATTCGAGTCATCGGAAACACTGAAGTGTTTCCGATGACTCAAATGATGGCGCATTTCGTTTGCTCGTATAGTACGGAAATGTGCGTACTGATTTTGTGTGGCAGACCACTTGGCTTTTTATGAGCTGCAACGGGTCTGCGTCGCCTTTAGCTGGCCCGAGCATATTTAGCCAAAGTCGGCCCCAGGGCTCAGTTGCATGCGTGGGCTTAGTCTTACGCCAGACTCTTAGAGCCTGCCGCAGGACTAAGCTGGCTCATGCAACTTGTCCCTGGACCTTCTGCTTACAGGACTCATGATACCTTGGTCACATGGTCGAACAGAACCAAATATGTGTAATCGTCATTTTGTTACTACAGTTCTGGAGCTGTGTTCGTGATCGTGGTGAATAACGCGATGGAATGAAAATATTGTTTTCAAGACACCTGTATAGTTATGATTTTTTTTCTCTCCTTCAAAATGATCGATACAAAAGTATTGGGACGGTCTTAGGTGCGGCAATAAAGCGCCTTCCATCAGCTCGAGAGGTATGGGGTTCCCTTCCCGGTTCCAGCTCCTGTCTCACCATTTATTTAGGCGGACAGTCGTTAGTTTTTCTTCTTCTTTGTTGTTGTTGTTGTTGTTTTCTGGCTTTTTCTCCCGCTCTACTTCATGGTACCGGTCTCAGGCCAGTTTACAAATTTCAAACAAAATCGCTCAAAATTCATGAAACTTCAGTCGCCGAGCAAACCCTTAGCACCACGTGAATGTCCAGTGTTTGTCATGTACTGTGTTAGTCTTAAGGGTGAATGTGTGTGCTTCACGTCATGTACTGTGTTAGTCTTAAGGGTGAATGTGTGTGCTTCACGTCATGTACTGTGTTAGTCTTAAGGGTGAATGTGTGTGCTTCACGTCATGTACTGTGTTAGTCTTAAGGGTGAATGTGTGTGCTTCACGTCATGTACTGTGTTAGTCTTAAGGGTGAATGTGTGTGCTTCACGTCATGTACTGTGTTAGTCTTAAGGGTGAATGTGTGTCGGCTTCACGTCATGTACTGTGTTAGTCTTAAGGGTGAATGTGTGTGCTTCACGTGAGCGTGCGTGCTAGCTTCAGTTTGCAGCTCTTTCAGCCAATCATAGAACTGGTAAAACGCCTATATAAAGACCGGTATAATAATAACGATTATAGCACTACTACTACTACTACTACTACTACTTAATGATTATAATAATAACAATAAGAAGAATATATTATTATTATTATTATATAATTATTACATGTATTATTAATACGTTTAAATGAACACTGTATGCCTACATGCACAAAACTCTCACAAAGGTTGTACCCCAAAGTTCCCAAATCACTAGTCAGCCGCTCATCCAGGTTGAAGGATCATTCTCATGAGTCCTTGCGGGGTGCAGGGCCTCATACGAATCTGTGCTTTTCGTGGGCAGATTTGGCTCAATTTGCACCCTCATATTGAGGGAAATAATCTTATTCGGCAAGTCTGACACTATACGTATGTCATAAATACCTGATACCTTATGCTTTCCTTCTGATTAACAATTTCACTTAAAATGTGCACTATTATCATGTGTGTCTGTTTTGTTCTATCTTCAGCTGTATACTCTGCAATAGAAGTATACAGGTATTGTGTAGGAAATGCTATAATGGCCTATTACACGGCATACTGCCCGCTGTTTTATTGCCGAGAAAAGTGAACATGATCCAACTGCAAATGGTATACATCCTCATAAGCCTTTGCGATTGCGCTCTTGGGATCCATGTTCCTGGATGGCTGGGGTGTTTTGGCGTTGGATTAACCAAGAAACGCAGTCTGCGTTCACTGGCATTGAAGGGGTCAACATGTTGCAAGTGAAGGGGTCAACATGTTGCAAGTGAAGGGGTCAACATGTTGCAAGTGACGGAGCGTGCAGCGACTGTGATGTGAAAGTGATACAGTATGTCATAGACCTAGACTGATACATTTTATGTTGCAAATGTCTGTTACCTGTTTCATAAGCCCGCTCAGCGATCAGGTCGAAATATTCGAATTTGGGAGATGTCCAGTGAGAACTGCATTATAACTAGTCACAAAAAGTCAAGGAACACGTAACGTTTCATAATATGCAGTTGAATGCATTTGCACCAGTGTAATTTCCAAATGCGTCAGCTTCAATCAAACAAACTTTAGTGTAGTCTCAAGTAGTCTTGGCATTCTTGCGTCTTTGGAATGTCACTGGGTACAATGAACGAGTAATCCTTTAGGTGTCGGTAGCAGTTTTTGTCGTAATGATTCCTGCAGGAATCATCACGACTAAAACCGCTACGGACACCCAAAGGGTTATCCCGTTCAGTGCCAAGAAAATGTGAAAACCACCCAACTGTAAGAGGTATAGATCCTCATGAGTCCCCGCGGCTGCGGGGGATCATGAGGATCTACGTCTCTTGCTGACACCACTTTAAGTCCATGTTCCTGGGACATACAGTTGTTTGTTTTCTTTTTACATTTTGTTTTGGACTTGAATTAACAAATATTGTAGAAACGCACTCTGCGTCAGCTAGCACTGAACGGGTTAAGCAATATTATAAAATAAAACAAATCAACATTTGACGCTCGAGCACAATCACCAAAACATTGTTTTTAACAAAATGGTAAGGAACATGTGTAAGATAGCGTCTTTAGCCATGCGGAATGCCTGTTGTATTCGTAATAATTAATCATGGCTTCGCAGAACGGCCTCGCATGAGCTTGGTCTCCGTCTGAGTAATGCACATTTCCCCAAGCGCTCCTTGCATTTTTGTGGTGAGTATATAGTTCAGGATACATACTGAGCATGACAGTTCACCAAAGGGCGACAAGCTATACTGGTACCACCCTTTAATTATCAAGGTCGACCTTCAACTGACACGTATCAGAGCTAAACGGTTTTATTGTTTTTCCATCCATTACTTATTTCGCCAGTATACCTTTTTTTGAGAAAAACGATCTTTTCATTGTATAATAATGAGAGTCTCACCTTTGTTCAAAAATGGACATATACTGGCTGTTGGCAAATAACGGCAGAATTCATGTGTGTGATGGTCTGTTATTTTGGACCGTACTGTTGTGGCCATAAGGTTCAAAAGAACAGCCCAGCACACATTTGTAGTATACTCCCAACATGAACAGTGTGGTTGTTCAAGTCATTGTTGAAATTAGAACGTTACTAATTCATTTGTCATTCCAAGACGGTCTGCCAACTCATCTGTTCATCGACCACCGTAAGTACAAACCCACCTCGGCAATGCCGCTTGGGTGGGTTTGTGCTTACGGTTTCATCTGGTGCAATACGCCAGATTGGTGCCTACACCAGATCTTTCCACGGGTGCTTTAAGCATGGCAAGCTAAGGCAGCAATTGAAGAAGTGAAAAGACAAGTAAGGATGATTACGTGCAGCAGACAAATTCAGACCACAAGGATGACTGCCGATTAAGCGTGCACGATGCAGAGAAAATCCAAAGAAAGAAATAAACACGCTTAGAAAGGAAGAGTATGCCGGCAATGAAAGAAACATGGACGGATTCACAAAACAGCAGCAGCTCAGATTTGCACGTGTTTCGACGAAAACAGTGGAATAAAAAGCCCAGACAAACATGCAATATGGCAGGTTTGTCCGGGCTTTTAATCCACTGTTTTCGTCGAAACGCGTGTAATTTCGACCAACTTCTGATTTCCGGAAATCGTCTATTGCCCTTTCTAAACGTGTTTCTTTCTCTGTTGGCACTCTCTGAACAGCAACCATGATCTCAGCCATGATCTTCCTTCTGGAGGAGAGACAGAGTCTCCTGGAGCCTAGCTGCAGCTGCCGAAGCATATAACTTATAAGAATCAGGGCTTCTGGGTGGGGCAGGGGTACAGGAGAATGCGTGCCTCGTGCAGATGGAGAGGCCTGGCTGGAGAATGGCTTGTCAATGAAATATACCATTCTTGTCTAAACTTGTCTGTAGCCACGCCAAAGTACCATTCTGGCGTACGCTAGTCACCCAACGCAGATCTGGCGTACCCACTAGACGTTGTTTGGAAATGATAAAATACGTCACAAGCTGTGCGTTTATTGGTGGAAACAGTGGCTTAACCCGTTCAGTGCCAGCTGATGCAGACTGTGTTTCTGCAGTACCAATTCAATGTGCAGTATGGAATTCAATACCAAAAATCCCTAGCTGTCTGAGAAACATGTATTCAGGGTGGTGTAAGCAAAAGGCATAGATCCTCATGAGCCCCCGCAACTGCGGGGGCTCATGAGGATATATACCTCTTGCAGTTGGATGGTGTTCAAATTTCTTGACACTGACTGGGTTACAAGATCAGACCAAACACACGATATATCACGTTTGTCTCCCCACCCAGGTCTGCCCTGGCGGACTTGGGTGGGGTTAACTACTTTTTAGTTCCCAGGGCCACCCTGGTCAGCCCCACAGGGTTGGGTTTTCCCTCTATTCTGGGGCATGTGTTTCTGTCTACCCTTGGTCCATTCACCTGTATTTTCTTTTCTAAACTCTCCCTACTGTCTGCGCTACCTGTAGCTCTTGATATTGGATGTGTGTTGCTAAATGGTCCTACCTTTATTTAGGCCCCATGTCGTAGGTTATTTAACGTATTAGACCGGCTGGCGACAAGCATTCAATATTCTGTTTAGTTTTTCTTTCACAAGCAGTGCAGGCACGTCCTGAGAAAGTCTTGTTGCCGCTGTCAGGATGTTCAGTAATGTACAATGAACACGTTTGTCCGGGCTTTTAATTCACTGTTTCCAACAAGAAAAGACGCGCAGTTTTCTGCCTATTTCTAATTTCCGTGGGCTCTGGCATGGCACGCCGGAAAGCGTTGTTGTATTCTGCTTTTCTCCCATGCACGCTGGACTCTACACCGCCATCATCATCGTCGTCATCATCATCATTATAATCTAAGATGTTGTGTTGTATCTAGGCAATCTGTGATGTTTCATTGTTACTGACAAGATGTGCATGTTTAAAGTGAGATTGTCTGTTTACCATGTAGTTTGCGTTATCATGTTTGCAAGTTGCATGCGCGTGTGTGTTGCGTTGCGTGCGTCTTGCGTGCGTGCATGCGTTTGTGTGTGTGCACATGTGTGCGTTTTGCGTGTGTCTATGTGCGTGCAGATGTTGGTGTGTTCATGTATATGCGTGTGCGTGTGTGTGTGTGTGTGTGTGTGTGTGTGTGCGATAGAGAAAGAGAGAGAGAGTGTGTGTGTGTGTGTGTGTGTGTGTGTGTGTGTGTGTGTGTGTGTGTGTGTGGATGTGTGTGTGCGCGCGCGCGGGCGCGCGTGACAGACGGACAGACAAAATGAGATAACAATAGACCAATCACATCGTTAACTAGTCAATACTTTATTCACCTATATTTCTCTATTGCGTCTCTCGTTTAATGTGTTTACCATGAAAACATGAACAAAGTGGAACGCGTTCCACTTCTGAAGAAGTGTTGACTCATTAAAGCACACGTGGACCGGTCCAGTTTTGTCTTCACTGGCTAACCAATCCTACATACAATACAGAACACATCTGTACTGAGTAGCACGAAGGAGCATAAATCCTGAACAAGACACTACGCAAGGTGCTCGGCTATAGCGGCCCATCTTGCGTAGTGGCTTGTGCAGGATTTAGGCTCTCTCACATGCAACACAGCCCAGGCATCAAGCAGTACTCGTAAGGTATAACGACCAGCTTATCTGAGTCGGTGAAAAATGCTGGTGTCTAAGTGGCTATTGGCTAACACAAGTCTCGACTGGGATGGGCCGTCATGTAGATGTGCATGGAGGAAAGAGAGTCATAGTTATCCAGGCACTTTGGCACAGGGTTCAGGAACGCCTGCAGCAGAAACATTCGTGAGAAACAAGCTGAAAATAAAATAGGAATAATTTGTCACAACGTTTGCAACAAACAGACCAACAGACAAGCTGAACGAACGAACGAACTATGGAAGGAAATAGCTTATAAGCCTAATTAGGCGCTGTATTCAGTTTACACTATTATTATTATTGTTAGTATAATTATTATTGTTGTTCTATTATTATTATTATTATTATTATTGACTCATTCGTGGCCAGCCGCATCCGGATACGCGGCATAAGCCGCTTATCCGAATGCGGCTGGCCGCGAATAAGTTAAAAAGGAAGGAACACTACAGTTCCGGTCAGTTAGTTCAAGATGAGATCTCTGCAGCTCGGACAGGCCCATGTTTACGCATTCCACCCCATGCATCGTCATCCAATATATCTTTTCGACGTTGTGCCAACGAACGAACGAACGAAAAAACTAAAGGAAGTAACTAATGAGTACGACCATCTTATGGAAGTTGTCTCCATTAGACCTCACTTTAAGAGGTATTCTGCCAAGCAAAAGAAATGCGATATTAACGTGTTTCCGATGGTTCCGAAACTGTCGCATTTCTTTCTCTCGACAGTACATTTTTCAAAGATGGGACGAGAAACATTTGTTTGGGTGTTAGTTAAATGCTGGTGTAGCTTTGTATAGTTAGATTGACAGATCTTTCTAGGATTTAATGGCCAATTGTTTTTCTTTTACTTATTCCTCTGGCTGTCGGTAGCGGGTTTTTTTTTTTTTTTTTTTTTTTTTTTTTTTTTTTTTTTTTTTTTGCCGCGATGATTCCTGCAGGAAGAAAGCACTACCGACAGACAAAAGAATTAAAATATACATTCAGACACATCACATTTGCTGATTATTTTTGGGGGCGGTCCGTGGCGCAGCGGTAAAAGAAGTGCGAGGTTCGATACCCGGTTCCGGCGTCTGACGTTTCTCCTCTAGTAAGTGTCACCGTTAATTCGGGCGGACCGTCGGGGGTTCTTTCTCCGGGTACTCCGGCTCTTCCTCCAGCACGACTTTAGTTTCAGTTTCAGCCCACTTAATCAAATTTCAAATATAAACGATTTGAACTTTCAAAACTTCAGCAGCTCGCTTGAGCTTGCCCTTAGCACCACGTGAATGTTTTGTGTTTATATACAGTGGGTGAGTCAATGCACGTGAGCGTGCTTGTTTGGGTTCAGTTCGCGGGGGCGCTTTGAGCCGATTTTCAATTGAGATAAAGCGCCTATTTAATGCGCTGATTTATTTATTTATTTTTTATTATATCACATTGAGCCACATTTTGCTTGATGTAGTGCCGATAACCTGCAGATGTGATTATGAAACCCGTATCAAAATGTTCGAGTTGTCAGATTGATTTGGGTCAAGTAATCACATTTGCTTGTTATCGACACATTATCAAGCGAAATTTGGCCCAATATAATTTATGAACCCAGTCCAAAACAAAACTTTCAAACTGTCAATTTCACTCGTGCAGCGGTTCGTTTCGCAATGTTACTGACGTCTGCTCTCCGTTCATGAGTGTGTATGGGAAAGAATTTCGAGCTTACGTTCACTAAGAAGTATTTTACGAGTACTGCATATGAGGAAGTCGTTAATGTTGCAGTATGAGCATATTTCGGGTTTCCGTTTTGACCAATGCAAGTATAAAGATTGAATTTTTTTAGGCCTGCAAAGGATTTGGGACGGATTTTTAAAAGTTTTTTAATTTTTTTTATTTTTATTTTATTTTATTTACCGCAAATGACGCGTGTGGCGCGTGTTCGAAGCGTTTGGAGCTGAGTCCGGCCCCCATTGCCCAGCCAAAAGCCGTTAGCCGTCCTTCGTTGTACAGCAGGAAGACGGGGAAAAAATAGTCACAGCTCATGTCCACCGTCAAACTGTACCAGTAGTGAACACCTAAGAAAAATATAAGGAAAAGAGTGATTGATTGATTGATTGATTGATTGATTGATTGATTGATTGATTGAGTAGTATGTTTGCCGCCTGCAAATGGGTGTGAAGAGATAGTCTCGATAGCTCATGTATAGTATCTGGTTACTTTATGTAATCAATCAAATCTGATCAATCACAGTGGCTGTATGAACCGCAGATGCTGATAAAATTGACAGAAAAACATCCTCCATCGTACCCATGCCCGGAAAACAGTGTCCCTTAGTCCAGCCTGAATTGTTGTCGACTGCTGTTTGATCGAGTGGGATCCTTAACGATTGGTGCACGGGGTCACTTCCGTTCTGAATCAGCAGCATAGTTCCGGTTCCGTCGTTGGAGAACTGTGAGGAACTGCGTCCAGTTGTGCAGATAGTTGCTATAACAAAAACAGGCCAATTCAAACTTGAGTTGCTGGTGTTTTTATTTTTTATTCTGATTTTTTGTTTCAAATGAAAATGCAGCCGATAAAAATGTACGCTTTATTTATTCAGCTTAGAAACACAGCAGAAAAAAATATAGAGCGACCACGATAATTCAAGAATGGTAACGGAATAGCTATTTTAGCAGCACGCTTGAACCATGATCGTCGATCTATTTCCTGAACTGTAATGTAGTCTTCAGAAGACAACTCTCAGATCTGTACACATACCAAGGGACATTACTCTGCTCAAACAAACAAGTAGATCCCCTGATCCCTTCAACGTGGCACTCAAGATACCATAAGGAAGAGAACACGGGATCTAACTGTTCAACGCTAAATAATCTCTCTTTGGGGCGTGTGCTGACTCCTGTATCTGCCAGGGAGCTGGGTGGCTCGGTGGTAGAGCGTTCGACTCCGAAAGGTCCCGGGTTCGAATTTAGCTGGGGTCAAAATCTGTTCAGACCCTATCTCGGTGCCCCGTCTTTGAAATAACCTTCGTGATGGACAGAAGACGTTAAGTCCTAAACGTTTAACGCTATCCTGTATCTTCCAGAGCTTGCCTCACGTATTTAGTCTGTGAGTCACAAATCTGGGATTTTAATCTTTTGGGTTCAGTGTGGTAGGTGGGGCAGAAAAAAAGTGAAAACGGGAGGCTAATCAAAGGCTGTGTGTTAAAAAAAGAGGTAAACTAGATTATCACTTCTTAACTCATTCGAGACAAACGGCATCTGGATATGCGGCTGAAGCCGCGTAATCGGATGCCTTTCGTCTTGAAAATGTTTAAAGACAGACCGGATGGTCATCGGACAAAATGGTAATCAGATTAGGGAGAATGGGGGGAGGGGTGCGGGATGCCTTACGGGCAAGAAGAAGATTAAATAAAATGAAAAAAAAAAGAAAGTTGACGAAATGATACTGACGAACAAGAGAAATGCGACATTTTGGGAACCATCAGAAATACTTGAGTGTTTCCGATGATTAAAAAAATGTCGCATTTCTTTTGCTCGTCCTTATATGTACAGACGTACCGGGATCTGTGAAGTAAGCCGTCAATGTATAGCGGTCACCATCGTCCTGGAAAACTGAATGGAGGCTGGCGGGAGGGTAGGTGCTGGGAAGTTCGGACTTGGCAGCCTGGATACAGAAGGAAACGGGTGGAATCAACGTGTATTGATTTAGTGACATCCAGAAGTTCTTGCACAGCAGGTGGGCCGTTAGGGGGCCTTTCAAAAACTCTCTCTCTCCCGCCCCCCCCCCCCTTCTTCTACTTTACCACCGGTTCTAGGCCCCTTTACACATTTCCATGCAAGTGACCAAAATTTATGATGATGATGATGATTATTATTCAGAGATCACATCACGAAAGAGGAAGTGGGAAGCAGAATCAGGCAAGCTATCCTGGCCCTATGAAGACCTATTAGTCATTATGAAAAAACGCAAACTGAAGTGGTATGGGCATGTCACGCGTTCAGCAGGGCTTGCCAAAACAATCCTGCAAGGCACTGTGCAAGGAGGACGAAGGAGAGGAAGACAGAGGAAAAGATGGGAGGACAATATCTCAGTGGACAGGACTGAGGCTGAGAATGGCAGAGAACAGAGAGGAATGGAGGGAGCTGGTTGCCAAGTCTTCAGTGGTGCCCCAACGGTCGGCAAGACTACGGGATATAGATAGATATAGATTATTATTGTTATTATTATTATTATCATCATCATCATCATCATCATTGTTATTATTTCTCTGTTTCTGGGTGAGCGCACCGCTTGTGGGGTCATCCAGCGCAAAGGTTCATAAACAGGATGTTGCCCATTAAGCGCGCGCATTAACCTTAACCCATTTAGCCCCGACGCCCTACAACAGGAGATGGGTGGACCAAGATAATTCAAGAGTAGTGCCAAGCTAATCTGGCAGTACCCATGACTTATCGGAGTATTATTATTATTATCATTATTATTATTATTATTATTATTATTATTATTATTATTATTATTATTATTATTATTATTATTATTATTATTATTATTATTATTATTATTATTATTATTATTATAGTAGTAGTAGTAGTAGCAGTGGTAGTAGAATTGTTGTTTTTTTTATCTTTGGCCATTAGGTGCCAAGCTAACCTAGCAGTACCCATAAATTATCAGAGTCCATCCATCTCCTGCAACCGTTACATAGTCGTTATGTGATAGCTCCGAAATTCGGAAAAAGCAGCCATGGGATTAAACGGGTATCATGATACGCACGGTAACGACACTGGACACGACATAAACATAATTATAGTCAGAGATTTGTGTTGAGCAGTAATACTAATATACTCACCCCACATTGTATACCAGCGATATAACCGTTGACGTCAAACAGCAAGATAACGGCGTAATCGTTATTCTTCACATAACGACGGCCTCGAAACTTGCTGTTATCTGGGACACATGGGTGTGTCCTGATCAATAATTTCAAACCTTAAGACTTTACATCCGTAAGGTCTAGAGTCAAAGACCAGTAACGTTGTCTACTTGTTTCAACAGGGTCCGATGGATGACACATTTTAGCTCATTGAAGGGGCCCACATCAACAGCTGCGGAAGGGTCGTATAGCGTTGCCTCCCACAACGCTATACGACACGTGCACTTTCGCAGCTATTGATGCGGGGCACCTTCCGTGAGTTATAATAGTCTAGCCTCTACCCACAACTGAACAGACTCGTATATGGAATAATCTAAAACATTGAATCAAGACCAAAACGATGACTGCCAAGTGTGTAAAATGAAAAAAGCTTCCAAACGATGAAAAGAAACACGCTTAGAAAATACAGTTTCGAAAAGACGGCTACAACACAAATGTGCTGTAACTGTCACTTTTAAGCGTGTCTCTGTCTTCGCTGGGCACACGCCACATTCACAGACATGACACACTCTGTTCTATCAACACAGTCTGTTGGATAATTCTTGTTAATATTCCGTCACTAAAAAGTTAACCTTTTGGATGTCAGTAGCGCTTTTGTCGAGGTGATTCTTGTAGAAATCACATCGACAAAACGCTAACAACATTAAGAAGGTTAACTGAAATTGCACTCTACTTCTTGCAACAAAAAAAAAAGCTGAAGCTCTCGAATTTAACATTGAACTCCCTGATTGGACCCTCGATATTTTGTAGACCATTGGAATTTTATTGTTTTGACCTTTTGAACAGTCTGTAGACATATTACATTAAGATTTGAAGGACATTTTCGCCTGAAATATAAATAAAAAGATAGGTCTGTCATTCCTTCTCTCCCATTTAGTGAGCGATGCAGTCACAAAAAAGGGCACCTGATGTCCTGATGACACAATGCAAGCGTACCAGCCTGGAATTCCATGGCATTAGGACAGCAAGAGCATTCTCAGAATTAAAATGAAAAATTACGTCCCTTGGAGCTAATCTGATTGAGTGCATTTTTGGCTTTGGGCGACGCCTTTGTTTAAAAGTAAAGAATAATTACTCCACAAAAATTGCCTAGGTGTTGCCTTTTCAAAATTAGTCTGTCTTCTTTCACTGCAACACCACATAAAGCTTTAGGGATGCAATCCACGCGCAGTATGTGTTCAGTGGAAGGCTAAAAAAGATAGGTCTGTCATTCCTTCTCTCCCCACTACCCTCTCTTTCTAGATCTAGTGAGCGATGCAGTCACAAAAAGGGTAGCTGATGTCATGATGACACAATGTAAGCTTACCAGCCTGGAATGGCATTAGCACAGCAAGAGCATTCGCAGAATTGCAATGACAAATTATATATATATATATATATATATATATATATATATATATATATATATATATATATATATATATATATATATATATATATATATATATATATATATATATATATATATATATAATATATATATATACACGTCTTGTACGTCAAATAAAATTATCTTTTTAAAACAAGATATATATATTTATATTCATAAATATACACGACTTGTCTTAAAAATTTTCTTTTTACTCTGGCTGAAAAGATTTTTACCCTTCCCGCCGTAAGATGGTCTTATTCGCTTTATCGGCGTTAAACCCAAATAACTAACTCGGATCGACCCTCGAGGCGACAAGAACCACTGGCAAAGCCAGACTCGTACTAATGCAGCTAATAGTGTTACAGCAGACAACCGGACTTGCAACATGTATTTATAAACAATACTGTTGTAAACTCACTGTCACAGTCTCCAATTTTAGTCCAGCCACCAGACGACGCCTCACTCTCAGTGCGAGGCAGTGAGGCGAATACGTTAGGGTCCAACAGATTCACCCCGAATGTCACTGTGGAAACAAAGATACATATTAAAGAGTTGCTCTACTGACGATACTGTTTGACAGAAAACACGTGTAGTTACGTGTCTTTTTCGCCGAGCGGTATCGCCAGTAACAGCCAAAGGGTTAGGTGATATCATCGACTTTATCATATTTTACCATTCAGGCAGGTACTTTGAATAAGTTAACTCCTTCCCTGTCACAGCACACTGTTGTTGCTGAAATCTTTGTTCATGCATCGACAAAAAAAGGCAAAGCCATTATGACTTATTTACATATCTCTCAATATTATAAAAAAAATTGGCATTTTACACACATTTGCCAGCCTCTTGTGACCCGGCCCTTGACATTTCCGAGAGGTCATCCAAATTAGTATGCATATATAGGTGGTACAATCAGTTATCTCTGTACCAAATTTGGGTTTGAAGTTGTGAATATTATTTCACTATTTGAGAGAGAGAAAAAAATCTTCTGTCAAAATATGAGTATTTTTGGCCTAGTTCCTGGGCTCTTGTGACCATTGACCTTTCTGAATGGTCATCCAAATTAGTATACATAAAATGGTCTTACCATCAGGTATCTCTGTAGCAAGTTTGGATTTGAAGTTGTGAATAGTATTTGAAAAAAAATCTTTTGTCAAAATATGGCTATTTTACCTATTTTCTGAGCTCTTGTGACCTTGACCTTTCCGAGGGATCAACCGAATTAGTATGCATAGAAAGGTCTAATAAACAGGTATCTTAGTACCAAGTTTGCGTTTGAAGTTGTGAACAGTATTTGAGAAAAAAAATTGTCAAAATGTAGCTATTTTTTACCTATTTTCTGATCCCCTTTGACCTTGACCTTTTTGAGAGGTCACTCAAATTGGTATGTTTAGAAAGGTCTTGGGAAAAAGCGTCCTTGGACCAAGTTAGAACACTGTGACTTTAATAGTCTTCGAGAAAATGCCAACGTTAAAGTTTACCACGGACGACGGACGACGTCGGACAGACGACGGACGACATACGACGGACGGACGGCCACTGACCCAGAACATTGACTCACTTTTGCTTTGCACGTGAGCCACAAAAAAAAAACCGTCCAAGAAGCGTGGACACATATTATTGGTTTCAGCAAGAGGCATAGATCCTCATGATCCCCCGCAGTTGCAGGGGCTCATGAATATCTGTCTCTTGCAGTTGTGTCGTGCTTATTATTTCTCGGCAGTGAAGGGGCTAATATCAGTTTCAAATTGACGAATGAGTTAATATCAATTTTAAATTGAACAGGGGAATTAAAGGAAAGCAGCGTCCCTCACCCGTATTTTTTAAGTGTTCCAGTTGTTAAGTCCCTTCTGTTAATAGAAGTGACTTTTTAGGATGGGTCGCGGTGGGGCGAATTTAATATAGCATGTCCATAATGTCAAAGGCGGGCCGGCCTAAACCTCTGACAACTGAAGTAACACGATAAAAATTACGTCATGTCTAGTTACGCTAACCTCTCTGCTGAACGTAGATTTGGCGCGAAGGTCTGTATGTGTGTGTGTGTGTGTGTGTGTGTGTGTGTGTGTGTGTGTGTGTGTGCGTACGCGCGCGCGCGCGTGCGTGCGTGTGTGTGTGTATATATGTGTGTGTGTGTGTGTGTGTGTGTGTGTGTGTGTGAGTGTGTGTGTGTCTGTGTGTGTATATGTAGACACAAGAATCTCAAATATTGCTATACGCACAAGCTTGAAACTTGACGAAATACCTTAATCAAAGGGTGGCCAAGAGAGCCTCCGAGCATATTGTAACTGGATGTCTCATTGAAGACTTAAAAGACTGTTTATAGAAAGTCGGTTGACCCAGATTAGAGTCAGTAATTTGTGTCATATTTACTTGGAACTGTGCATATAGCTAGTTTGGAGAAAGACATTGGAGGTATTCGTTAGCCAGCTTTGAACCCTTTCAACTTCTTCGGTTAAAATTAATTCTTTTCCGAAAAAAATTAAAACAGTTAAAAAAAAAAAAAAAAAAGACATCTGACAATGGCGGTGACGTAAAAGAAGCAATTCCGTCACCACGTAGACATTGACGCAATACTCTATATATGACGTAATTCTCTCTCTCTCTCTCTCTCTCTCTCTCTCTCTCTCTCCTCCTCTCTCTCTCTCTCTCTCTCTCTCTCTCACTCCACACACACACACACACACACACACATGCGCGCATCTCCCAGAGGCACAGATCCTCATTCGCCCGGAGGGCGCATTAGGATCTATGTCTCTTGGAGATGTTTCAGCGCGCGCGCGCACGCACGCACGCACACGCACACACATCAACGCGCTTTGAGAAGAGCATGCAGGTGTACTAATAGTATATTATGTAGCTAGGTAAAGTCAGCTTGATTTCACACAAATTCCAACAAAGACTAAAATTGTACCGTGAAATTCTAATTTTGCCACCATTTTCTCAAGTCTTGAAGCGAAAGTGAAATTCATATCACGTAAAATATCAATTACGTAAAAAAAAAAAAAATGTCGTGACAATTGACGTTTGACAAATTAATGAAGCGTATGCACTGCGCCCTTCATATAGCTCTTTGACGCATTGGCAGATGTGCGAGGCTTTCTCAATAGGAGATATTTCAACACCAGAATCAGGTCAAAGACAAAAGGTAGAGACCCTTGACAGCGAGAACAGCTCTAATACAGAAGGGACTTTGTGGGTGATGGTCCATCCCATTATGTTCTTTCGTGGCCCTGAATTTCATTTGCTATTCAGCGCGTACAGGGTTGATACAGCTCTTGTAGTTGCCACATTAACCCGTTCAGTGCCAGTTAACGCAGATTGTGTATCTGCATTCTTCGTTAATCCAATGGGTGGTGTTTGGATTTGGCTGGCAGTGAAGAGGTTAAGCACATAAAGCACGTTTGGTGAAGCCTTGCCACATGTAAAACAAACATGACAATAGCCATCGCTTACCTTTCAGTCCGTCCCACTTTGTCTCTGCGTCAAATTGGGAAAGAATTAAAGAAACAGAATTACATATAGTCAATACAACACACTTCTCCAGCAAAAGATCTAGAAATATGTAAAGTTCAGTTCAGTCAAGATGGGGTCGCTGCGCTCGGAAAAGCCCATACGCACTCCACCCCTCCACCCCACCCTTTCGATATTGGTTTGGTTTACAATGGATCTCTCGTGTCCTTTCAAGTCTGCCCAACGTATACATTTGTACGAAGTTACATACTTAATTAACCTCGGGCATATTCCCCGGATATAATACCACAGTTTCTTCAACTGTAATGAAGCTGATGGAAAAAGAAAAATAGGCCAGTTGCATAAGTGAGCTTAGTCCTGCGCCAGACACTAAGCAAGGTGCTCCGCTTTGAAGGCGAACTATACCCGGGGGTGGGGGTTGGGGGGGGGGGGTGGGGGGGAGGGACTCATGAAGACAAGTCTCTTGTTAGCCCTATGGTCTTACTGTCTATTTTGGTCACATTTACATCAGTGTTTTTCACGCGAGTGTCAACATTCAGTCGTGCCAGAAGCTGCAATTCACGATCACTGGCAATGACGGGGTTAACAATCATGGCGGATGTACCTCAAGCGGGTTTCAAGATGAGCGCACATTCATCATGTCCCAGTGACGTGACTCCCAAAAAAATAGACCGACGAGCAAAAGAAAAGCGACATTTTTTAAATCATCGGAAACACAAAAGTGTTTCCGATGATTCCAAAAATGTCGCATTTCTTTCAGGTGTGACCGATGATTCCAAAAATGTCGCATTTCTTTTGCTCGTCAGTATAGAAAGAAATCTTGCGGTGCTGTGGGAAAACCTTTTATTTGAGCACAGAAGAAAAGAAACAAAACGTAGCAGATCAAGCATCCGCCATCGAGTGACGTGTTTCGTTCCTTATGTTATTAAAATAATAAGTTTTTTTTTTATGTCTCTCTCATGCGCCTCAAGTTTCTTTCTCAATTTTGTTTCACTACATACAAGGATAATAAGCGCAGCGTGCTACGTACGTTCAAAGAGGAAGCCACGGCTGACTGCTATCATGGAGACCGCCAAAAACAAGTATCTTATCAAAGTCATTTTTCAGGATAACAAGCTTTCGAACGTCGAAACCTGCAACAGAACACTATGACACTTAAAAAAAAATAAAAATGGCATATATGGAAAACAAGTCTACAAAAATAAAGGATGTGTAAACGCTCGCTTCAATGAATTACCCCTTTGGGTGTCGGTAGCGGTTTTAGTCGCGATGATTCTTGCAAAGAATGATCGCGAATAAAACCGCTACTGACACCCAAAGTGATAAAGCGTTGAACCATCGGGTGAAAAAGAATTCCGCGCTGGCAGCGCGATGCTGACTGACACACCTTCGGCTTGGATCCTAACACATCTGTGGCCCTTGTGCTGGTTTTATATGCGACGGCTCACTCTGCACTTGCGCCAGATTGTCTTCAACCCCTCGAATGTCGAGAATAGTGAGCGCAATCCAACTACAAGAGGCATAGGTCCTCATGAGCATGAGGATCTATGCCTCTTGCTGACACTCAAATTATTTTGTTAGTACTTAGTACATTTCTTCAAATGCGGGTTTCATAAGGGTCTAAGTCTCTTGCTGGCACTACTTTTAATCCACGTTCCTGTGAAAGCTAGGACATGTTGGTGCTGATTTAACCCGTTCAGCCCTGACGCACTACAGCAGGAGCATAGTCGTTAGATGACGCATAAAAAATTTGGGAAATACGTCATCGTGCGTCGGGCTGAATGAGTTAAAAAAAGAATGCAGAAACACAATTTGCGTTAGCTGGCACTGAATGGCCAATATATAAATGATTTTTACAATATCTCTTGTGAATAAACCTTCGCAGCAAGTACCAAAATACGACTTACCTCAAGTGTCGGACACTTGCCTGTGAGCCGCCTTCCGTTTGACTGCACTTCTCTTATCTCTCCCTGAGCACGCTGGCGGTGGAAAGACTTTTCGCGTCATGCAAAACCCCATTGTCATTCCCGCCATTGTAGCGCTTGCATTCAAAACACTACTGTCATTCTGTGTGCCTACTCACGACCTGCAAACTCCACTATTAGTCTTTCTTAGTTTAGTACTAGTGATAAATACACACCATGCAGCCTCAGTATTAAAAGCATAATATACCGCCGAGTAAAAGAAATGCGACAATTTTTTAATCATCGGAAGCACCAAAGAGTTTCCGATGAGTCCATTATACTTATATAAATCATAATCATATAGGAGGATAAAATGAGCATAGACAATGTCCGACAACCTTTTGCCGTAAAAATATATGTAAAGGCTTAGAACCATATTTCTTAGTCATAATATGAACACACAAAAGTAATAATAATAATAATAATAATAATAATAATAATAATAAGGAGGCCCAGAAGAGAACGCCCGGAGGCCCAGAAGAGAACGGCCGGAGGCCCAGAAGAGAACGGCCGGAGGCCCAGAAGAGAACGCCCGGAGGCCCAGAAGAGAACGCCCGGAGTCCCAGAAGAGAACGCCCGGAGGTCCAGAAGAGAACGCCCGGAGGCCCAGAAGAGAACGGCCGGAGGCCCAGAAGAGAACGCCTGGAGGCCCAGAAGAGAACGGCTGGAGGCCCAGAAGAGAACGCCCGGAGGCCCAGAAGAGAACGCCCGGAGGCCCGGAAGAGAACGGCCGGAGGCCCAGAAGAGAACGGCCGGAGGCCCAGAAGAGAACGGCCGGAGGCCCAGAAGAGAACGCCCGGAGGCCCAGAAGAGAACGCCCGGAGGCCCAGAAGAAAACGGCCGGAGGCCCAGAAGAGAACGGCCGGAGGCCCAGAAGAGAACGGCCGGAGGCCCAGAAGAGAACGGCCGGAGGCCCAGAAGAGAACGGCCGGAGGCCCAGAAGAGAACGCCCGGAGGCCCAGAAGAGAACGCAGAAGAGAACGGCCGGAGGCCCAGAAGAGAACGGCCGGAGGCCCAGAAGAGAACGCCCGGAGGCCCAGAAGAGAACGGCCGGAGGCCCAGAAGAAAACGGCCGGAGGCCCAGAAGAGAACGGCCGGAGGCCCAGAAGAGAACGGCCGGAGGCCCAGATTCGTTTGTTGTTTTATCCGAAGTTTGTTGAAAGTTAAGTAATTAAAACTAAGAGAGTGGACGGAGACTTCTGAAACAGTGAGAACAAAAATCACATCTTGCTATAAGCTAATTCTGCCTTTCCCGCAGAAACATTACTGTCACTGTCAGCGGCAAAAATAATATCAAATTGACCAGAAAAAGCCAACGCGATCCAACTATAAGAGACATAGATCCTAATGATTTCCCGCAAATGCGGGGGCTCATGAGGATATATGCCTCTTGCTAAAACACATTTTAATTCAATGACAGGCTCTTGCTACGGCTGAGGGCCTTGCGTGTCAGTTGAATTTACGGAAATTTCACAAGCACAATCTGCGTAAGCTGGCGTTGAAGGCTTTGTGGATTTGGTTTCTTTGTAAATGTTCTACCTAGGGGTGTGTGTCTGTGGTGGTCTGTGAATTTGGAGAGTGCGCCCTGCCGTCGTAAGGACCAAAAAGCAAAGACCGTCATATCTGGGCCAGAAACAGAACAACAGTCCTACATGTGGCGGTAGGTCATGAACTGTGGGTAGCAATGCGGTCCACTTGTCAGTTGAACTAAGCGACTGTCAAGCCGTTCACTGCCGAGAAAACACACTCACGCTCGCACGCACGCGGCACGCACACACACACACACACACACACACACACACACACACACACACACACACACACACACACACACACACACACGCACGCACCCAAGCACGCAGGCAGGCACGCACGCACACAAACACAAGACCAACGCATGCACGCATGGATTTTCAGTCTTATAACTGTGTTGCTTTAAATGTGCTTTTTGTTGTTCCTATTTAAAAATACAAACAACTTTGAAATGGGGCTCATTGGAGCGCATTCCGGAGCATGCGCAGGACGCTTTTGGCGTGCGGGGCAGAAATTCTGGCAAAGAAGTCACAAAATGAAAATGACGTCACGCCTAGCTACGTAAACCTTGATGGACAACGTCTTTTTTTGGCGCCAAGCGCCGTATGTGTGTGTGTGTGTGTGTGTGTGTGTGTGTGTGTGTGTGTGTGTGTGTGTGTGTGCGTGCGTGCGTGCGTGCGTGCGTGCGTGTGTGTGTGTGTGTGTGTGATAGAGAGAGAGAGAGAGAGAGAGAGAGAGAGAGAGAGAGAGAGAGAGAGAGAGAGAGAGAGAGACAGAGACAGAGACAGAGAGAGAGAGAATCAATGAATCAATGAAACTTTATATTACAACGGTTTATGCATTGACATCGTCATCGACACAGCCATTTTACAAACCTGCCGTTGCTAACAACTACAAGACTAACTACAAATATACATACATATAAGTAAACATAATACTTGCAAACAGATGACAACACTGTTCACATAGACAGACATACTCATAGACTCACGGACACCCCCCACCCCACCCGCCCCCTTCACACATAGACAGCTAAGTAGTCCAAAAGATAAATGAAAAGGATAACAGACTTAATTGGGAATAAATTGGACCCAGCATGAAAGAGACATATACTACAAGTGCTTAAGGCATCCCTACGAATGATCCACAAAATGTTTGCAGAGACCCTTTTTAAAACATGCTAGCGAGAAGGTGGATTTTACATGGTCCGGAAGCGCATTCCAGATAAGTGCCCCTGAGAAGGATAAGCTAGTTTTATGTAGTTCGAACCTTGGTTTTGGGACTATGAAAAGCTTTCTGATGTTTCTGAGAGAGAGAGGGAGAGAGAGAGAGAGAGAGAGAGAGAGAGAGAGAGAGAGAGAGAGAGAGAGAGAGAGAGAGAGAGAGAGAGAGAGAGAGAGAGAGAGAGAGAGAGAGAGAGAGAGAGAGAGAGAGAGAAATGAAATGAAACTTTATTTTCCAAGTATAAATTCTTAGGCCATAGACCTGTTTTCAATCATGTCCTTGCTCACGCATACACCACACACACACACACACACACACACACACACACACACACACACACACACACACACACACACACACACACACACACACATCGGGGTAAAAAGTTAATATGTACATGAATAAAATGAAATAATAATTCTAATCAAAAGCAAAAGCGCGACACACACACGAACGCAAGGGTTCGAAGCGCAGACTGGTATACCAATGCGCACCCGCCAGACATGACACACCACATGTAACATGTAGCTGAAATAGTATTTTATCTACTTCTAATATATTTCAGCAGTTGTGTCCTGAATGTTTTGACTGAAGAGGCTGCTCTAATATCTGCGGGAATCGTGTTCCAAATCTTAGCTCCTGAATAAGACAAGGATGTCTTATAAATATCTAGACGTGGCATGGGCACTACCAGATTGTTTCCTGGTGCTCGACTAGACCTGTGAGCGAAATGAAATATATTAGTGAGATAGGTTGGCGTTTCCGAGCGTGTAATTTTGTACACGAGTATCAGCTTGTTGTAACTAAATTGCTGCTCAAGTGGCAGGATATCTAGCAGCTTGAATTTGTCGTCAGTACTTATGACTTCTGTAGACCTGTCAACAATTAGTTTTATGGCCCTTCTTTGGAGCGAGTTCAGCCTTTTTAAGTTTGCGTCACTACTGCCGTCCCAAGCAGTGGAGAGGTAATCTAAATGTGGCTGTATATGGGCACAATAGAAAAGCTTCCTTGTTGGTTCATCAGTGAAATATCTCAATTTTGATAAAAGGAATACATTTTTAGATACTGTTTTACATACTTTAGTTATGTGACTTTGCCAGCACAACGTCGTCTATGATGATACCAAGCACGCGCTGTTCTCTGACTTGTTCAACAGGCTGACCATTAAACGAGAGCATAAGGCGAGATGGATTCAGCTGATGTTTCTGCCTGGTTGTAATTAACATACATTTAGTTTACCAGGGTTCGGTATCATGGAATTGTTTTTACACCATTCAGATACATCGTTCAAGCTTTTCTGTAGTGACTGAGTCATACAGGTTACATTTGATGATGAAAGGTCAAGTGTTCCATCGTCAGCAAAGAGGCTGAACGTGACATTGGGGTCAGATATATGTAAATGAAGATCATTGATAAAAATAGAAAACAATAATGGGCCAAGAATTGACCCTTGTGGTACCCCGTGCTGTATCACCCCTTCTACTGAGTTTGTTCCATTTACATACACATATTGTGTACGTCCGTGCAGATATGATGTAAAAAAAACTCAAGCGTGCTAACACTTAACTGATAAACAGCAAGTTTTTGAATCGGTTTATCATGATTAACTAGGTCAAACGCTTTTGACAGGTCCAAAAATACAGCTCCATTCATTTGTCCGCTATTTATGGCGGCCAGCCATCTGTCAACTAAGTGTATTAGTGCTGTATGACATGAGTGTTTCCGACGAAAGCCAGACTGTAGTGGATGAAAGAGCTTGTGGTTTTCCAGGAACTGATGTATGTGCGTATGAATATGCTTTTCGAGTGGTTTGGATACAGTTGACAACAGGGAAATAGGTCTGAACATGTTAGGATCAGTGAGATCTTTTGTTTTAGGCAGGGGGATTACCTTAGCTTTCTTTAAACTAGACGGAAATTTCCCTTGCTGAATACAAAGGTTATATATGTATGTTAGTGACTCAGTGAGTCACTAACATACATATGTGACTCACTGAGTCACTAACATACATATATAACCTTTGTATTCAGCAAGGGAAATTTCCGTCTAGTTTAAAGAAAGCTAAGGTAATCCCCCTGCCTAAAACAAAAGATCTGACTGATCCTAACATGGGAAGGCCACCTTTAAGACAACGCTACTAATACCATCATGACCAGACGTACCTTTATTCTTTAATGATGAAATGTTTTTCCCCACGTCATAAACTGTTAAGAGCGGAACAGTGAATGAGGTGTCAGGACTGAGTCTTTCTGCGCAGAACGTCTTTAACTTGTTCGACACAACAGGTGAATGATCGGGGGACGTATTCTTAAGTAATTTACTGGCAGTGGAGAGAAAATGCTGATTGAATACATCATGCGATATTTGTGTACATTGTGCGGTATTTTTAGACCTCGAAAAAGCATTGAGCGCACGCCACACAGACACAATATCTTTTTTGCCGTCCATAAGACGATGAAAATGCGATCTCTGAGCTTTTCTTACTAAATGTTATACGTAATTTCTGTGTTTCCGAAAAGCTGCAAAATCTTTATTTCGTTTATATTCATTTCTGAGCATGGCAACCTTGATTTCCTTACTTAACCAGGCACGAAGTTGGGGGTTCTTTACCCTTTTCTGTCTGGATGGAGCATGTTTATTTAGAGCACCAAGGAACAATCTGTACCACTCAGTCAAAGAGTCGTCAGGGTCATTATGGTGATAGGCCATATCAAATGGCGCGTGACTCAGATCATAAAGAAAAGCATCCTTGTTAAAGTGTTTAAGCGATCTGTATCTAATGGTTGTGTGCTGGTGCTTGCGGAAAGAATTATCCGATTAAGATCAAGCAGCAGCACACAGGGTAGTGATCGCTAATCCCTACCTGGGGCACTTCTACTCCCACCACCCTTGACTTACTGGTCGCGTAGATGTGGTCGATAAGGGTGGAGGAAGTTTGACTAACACGGGTTGCTGTTCTAACTAACTGTTTCAACCCAAACATAGAGATAGTACACTCCCAGGCGGGGTTATTCAAGAACATATTAATATTAAGGTCGCCCAGTATCAACATTTCAGCACTGGATTTTTTGACTTTATCCATCATAACAGTAAAGTCATCGAACCACTGGAATGTTGATGCTGGGTTTCTGTAGATGTACCCAATGAGCACAGGACTACCTTTGTCTGCCCTTAACTCAATCCACACACATTCCACCGTTTGTGATTCCAGGTCCTTACGCCGACGGGCGATGCCGCTGATCGAGTTGTGAATATACACCGCTGTGCCCGTCTGACCTGTGTATTCAGCATCACGGCGTAAGACGGTAAAGTCCTGGATAGAAACGGCCTCATCACTGATGTTAGGATTGAGGCGCGATTCTGTGACACCAAACAAATGGAAAGGATTGGGTTGCGTCAAGAGCACACAAAGATCGGTTACTTTATTGGCTAGAGGTTTTAAATGACCCCTGATTCTTATATATGTGGATGTGGCACAACGCATAAACTAAGTCACGCGTTGCGCTTTTCGACAATTATGAGAGAGAGACACAAGACTCAAGACTCAATCATTTTATTGTTTAGGCCATCGGCCCATCACATGAAAACTCTGGTAAACAACAACAACACCAACAACAACAAATTACAAAATGCAAATAAGTTGTGCACACACTCCATCCGTTTTTCATGCGCGTTATGAAAAACGAAGCAAGTTCATTCTTGCCAAGAATGGACCAGCTGCTTTTTTAAAAATAGGGTAGTGTTGGCAAGCCCGTGAACCACACAAATATCAGCGGACCTCATGGCGGCGTTTTAAACTGTAATAAATGAATCGGGCAACATTCTGCACCGACTCTCTGTTATTAAGCAGACGACTAAGGGAACCATAATGGGCATAACGGGTGTAGTTAGTAGGAATAAACTTTTGTCTAATGTCTTCAAGTGATCTGCAATGAAACATAAACATGCATTTCGTCCTCAAATCGTCAGTTGCATAATGGACAAGTAAAGGCCAAATTGGTATCATTATTATTGGTATCTGAATTTGTGCGTATTAATTTCTGAAGCCCAATTCTAACCCTAATAAGAAGATCCCGTAAATGTTTATTGTGAATATCAAAAAAGTAGGTTTCTGAATATAAAAATGCTTTAAAATGCTTATACACATTGAACCGCCGTGGACTGTCTGCCAAGTGACTATGCCAGACCTGTCCAAACGAATCAATCAATTTTTGTTTGTATTTTAGCACAAATCCCATACAAAACCAAAACCATACCGGTACAGTTCATCATGAACACGAGTGACCCAACAGTCTTTTCCACTATTTTGTAAAGCTAGCAATATTTGTACGCTATAGAAGGAAGTCTGTGAGGCTCCATTTGTAACAGACGAAACCAATACCTTAGACAGCTAACCCTGGCATAGATGTACAGTGGATATCGACCGGTTTCGCCATAAACAAGGTCATTTGGTGTACGTGGACGTACATTAAGCAGCTTTTTGAGTGCAAAGAGATGTAATTTCTCAATCTCTTCGTGCCTATACAGACCCCATACCTCTGAAGCGCACACCAATATGGGCTTAATCTGGCAATCAAACAGCTTGAAAAATATGGTTGGGGAAAAGTCCCCAGTCTTCCAAAAGATCTTAAATATTTCTATAGTGCCCCTCCGTGCTCTAGTACAAATATCACCAAAAGCTCTGGAAAATGACAGTCGGGTAGAAAAATACAATCCTATATATTGATAAGCATTAACTACTGACACTTGTGTACCATTGATAAGCAACTTCTCTCTCCGTGCTAAGTACCCTCCTTTACAAAAGACAACAATGTTTGACTTGGCCAGGTTAACAGACAAGTCCATAGCATCAGCATTTTTAATCAAAATATCAAGCTGATTTTGCAGACCACGTGGTGTGTCTGACACAAGTACTACGTCATCTGCAAACAATAAAATAGAAACTTCAACTGAGTCTGGGAGAATCTGAACACCATGTTTATCCATTATTCATAATTTCAGCGACAATTTCATTAATAAACAAGGAGAAAGGTGCGGGCGAGGTTATCTCCCCCTGTTTCAAGCCTCTGGGGCAGAGGAAGTGATCAGTCACACTTTGGCCGCCGCATACTTTTAACCACCTTGTACATGCTTTAAAATGCCTGAGCATCCTGCCATTAACGCCCATTTTCTTAAGAACTGCCCATAATTTAGAAAGTGATATGTAGTCAAAAGCTTTCTAAAAATCTATAAAAGCAACGTACAATTTTTTTATTTCGGGTAAAATATCTTTGAATCATAGAAAATAGAGTGAAGATGTGATCAATAGTAGAGCGATCTCTTCTGAACCCAGCCTGCACTTCTCCCAGCACATCATGACTTTCGGACCAACCGGTCACACGCTTATTTAAAGTGAAATTATATCGTTTACTATAGACAGCAAGTAGAGAATTATCAGGTACATCCATATTGCCCTTTTTATGGATATGCTGGATAATCGCTTCTGACCAAGACTCAGGGTACAGGCCTGTGGAGAAAATGTGATTAAACAGCTTCACAAGAAATGGGACAATCACATCAGAGGCATGCTTAAAGACTTCAGGAATGAGAACATCAGGACCAGCAGCTTTATTATTTTTTAGGTGCTTGATGGCCTCTACAGAAATATCTGCGTCTAAGTTTTCACCTGTTGACATGTCAGAACAACTGAAACTACTATCATCCCCATTTGATTCGTCAATTTGATCTGCACCAAAAACATTCTTGAAGTGCACAAACCATTGTTCTTCAGAAATTGCTCCGCAAAAAGCCCTGTTTGAAGATAATTTTTTAATTGTCCCCCCCCCCCCCCAAAGTACGCGAATCAGTTATGCTATTCTCTATCTGATTTCTCATCTGTATTTTATGATATTAATTTTCTGTTTACTTTTTAACATCTTTTTATAATCTCTTCAGTTTTTCACAAAACCCGTTCGGCCAGCAGAAAGGTCAAAATGCCTAAAATCTCTCAAGCTCTTTCTGACCTCTGCACGCTTGTTTTTACATTCTTTTTTAAGAGAGAGAGAGAGAGAGAGAGAGAGAGAGAGAGAGAGAGAGAGAGAGAGAGAGAGAGAGAGAGGAGAGAGAGAGAGAGAGAGAGAGAGAGAGAGAGAGAGAGAGAGAGAGAGAGAGAGAGAGAGAGAGAGAGAGAGAGATAGTTAGTTAGTTAGTTAGATAGTTAGTTATTTGGGTTTAACGCCGAGCAGGCGACCAATGAGAGTACAATATCTCAGAGTGGACAGGACTGAGGCTGGGCGATTCGCTAAGAATGGCAGAGAACAGAGAGGAATGGAGGGAGGTGGTTGCCAAGTCATCAGTAGTGCCCCAACGGTCGATAAGACTACGGGATATAGATAGATAGATAGATAGATAGATAGATAGATAGATAGATAGATAGATAGATAGATAGATAGATAGATAGATAGATAGATGGATGGATGGATGGATGGATGGATGGATGGATGGATGGATGGATGGATGGATGGATGGATGGATGGATGGATGGATGGATGGATGGATGGATGGATGGATGGATGGATGGATGGATGGATGGATGGATGGATAGATAGATAGATAGATAGATAGATAGATAGATAGATAGATAGATAGATAGATAGATAGATAGATAGATAGATAGATAGATAGATAGATAGATAGATAGATAGATAGATAGATAGATAGATAGATAGATAGGCGACCAAGGCCATCTCACGGCGGAGAGAGAGAGAGAGAGAGAGAGAGAGAGAGAGAGAGAGAGAGAGAGAGAGAGAGAGAGAGAGAGAGAGAGAGAGAGAGAGAGAGAGAGAGAGAGAGAGAGAGAGAGAGGAAAAGCTTTCAATGCCTGTTGTTCTCAAAGTACAATGGCGTGACTTGCGCTTTTGTTAATTATCGCCGCTGCTTTGTAATTTTGGACCTTACGGCTTTCAGTTACGGCTTTCAGCTAAGTCAGGTATCTTATTGTAAAGATGAAACACGTTAAGATGACCTACACGTAAGGTACATTCCCTTTGGCTCACTTTCGCCATTGAGGCTAGCACAGGCATAAGACAAAAAGAATGTAATCTGTTTCACAACACGAAAGAAACACACACACTAAAGCAACAATCATACACACAGTGCAAACGGGACAGGTAAAGGTGAACCTTCACACAGAACTACACAAGATAATTTGATAAACTGACAGTGCAAGAAAACAAACCGGGTGTATCTCTGGCTCCCGCAAACAGACACACGGTGAAAAAAGAAATCATGTGGCGGGTTACCACATTGATATTATCCACACCTACACCAGCTTATTCAACGCGCGCCCTCATCAATAGCTACAGAAGTGCCGTGCAGTGTTGTAGGCGCCAACGATTTACGACACTTCAGTAGCTATTGATGCGGGGCGCCTCGAGTGAGTTAAGTGAACATAATCATGTTTATCAAGTGTGTATTTCATTGTGTGCCAGTGAGTGTCAAGTGTGTGTGTGTGTATGTGTCAGTGTGTGTCAGGTTTTGTGTCAGTATGTGTGTGTGTGTGTGTGTGTGTGTGTGTGAGTGTGTGTGTGCGTGTTAGTGTGTCAGTGTGGTTGTGTGTGTGTGTGTGTGTGTGTGTGTGTGTGTGTGTGTGTGTGTGTGTGTGTGTGTGTGTGTGATATCTTGGCATTGACAAGGCAAAATGACATAACAATAGACCAAGCACACCGTTAACTAGTCAATACATTTTTCACTTAAATTTCTCTACTAGTTTAATGTTTTTTAACATGAAAACATGAACAAAATGGGACACATTCCACCTCTGAAAAATCGTCGACTCCTCAAAGTTTACGTGGACCGGTTCAGTTTTGGCTTCACTGGCTAATCGATCCTAAATACAATACAGAACACATAAGTACTGAGTAGCACGAAAGAGTATAAATCCTGCATACACCACTACGCAAGGTGCTGTTGTCTAAGTGACTGCTGTCTAACACAAATCTTGACTGGGATGGGCGGTCATGTAGATGTGCATGGTGGAAAGCGTGTCATAGTTATCCAGGCACTTTGGCACAGGGTTCAGGAACGCCTGCAGGAGAAACATTCATGAGAAACAAACTGAAACTAGAATAGGTCTAATTTGTCACAACTTTTGCAACAAACAGACCAACAGGCAAGCTGAACGAACGAACGAACGATGGAAGGAACTAGGTTAGGCGGTATATTAAGTTTACATTATCATTCTTCTTCTTCTTCGCATTATTATTATTATTATTATTATTATTATTATTATTATTATTATTATTATTATTATTATTATTATTATTATTATTATTATTATTATTATTATTATTATTATTATTATTGTTGTTATTATTATTTTTATATAGTAGGGACGAATACTACAGTTCCGGTTAGTACGTTCAAGATGAGATCTCCGCGATCGGAAAGGCATAAGCTTAAGCGTTCCACCTCATCCATCAAAAGTCTTCCCACATATCTTTTCGATGTTGCGCCAACGTGTGAACGACCGAACAAATAAAGGAAGTAAATAATGAGTACGACTATCATATGGAAGTTGTCTCCCTTAGAACTCACTTAAACAGGTATTTTGTCAAGCAAAAGAAATGCAACATTAAAGGGCACGCCTGACCTTTTTTGAGGCTTCGTTTCGCAAAAAAAACTTTTATTGGGATTCAGTATACATACCCACTTAGACAGTGACCACCCTATTGTCCCACCAAATGCTTTCTTTCGTCCGTTCAAAGCGAAAAGAGGCTCACCAGAATCTTGTGACGGTACACCGTGAAAAGATTGCTTCTGATAGGCGATGGTAGCTGACGTCATAATTATTCCTTACGACCTTAGGGCATCTGCATAATTATAACCAATCAGAGACAAGATGGCAGATGAACCAGCGAAGAAAAAAAAAAGCAAAGTAACATCGACTCGCGCCGACAATGACAGACTCGGAATTGAAGAGAAGAAAGAGGAAGAGTGACAAGATACCCCTAAGTAGAACTGACATCGGACAAGGGAATATGGACATGCGGCAACGCGTAAAGCAAGAGCTTTGCTCGACCGCCCACCTAGAATTTGTCCCTCTCCTGCTGAATCAGTAAGTAATCTACGGTCTTTGTCGATCTTCTTATAGTTCCGCGAGCGCTAGGGATTTTCAGAATTTATGATCTTCAGTAGAATTTATCTCTTACTGATTTCGCAAGATTTTAAACCTGTTTTAACATATAGTTACAAGCTAGTTATCACATTTTATACCGCAAAGATCTGAAAACTACGGTGTGTGTCAACTTAGTTGCACATCGCTGGTCGTAAAATGTTTTTGTCTGTGCGGGCTCTCATTCACTCGATTCAGAGAGGTAAGTGTTTCTACTGCTATGGTGCATTCGTCGTTTCCAATGATGCTTTCAGTTACGTAGAATTCGATGTGTGAGATGTGACATTGACTGCAGTGCAGAAAGTGGGTAGAAATACCAATGTTCTGTTTCAATGATGAACGTTGCGTGTTTCCGAGGGGTAAAGGATCAAAGGTCAAATTAGGCACTATGGACGCAGGCTCGCCGGCTTTGCGAGTCAAATAAGCCACGCCCTCAGCACGATCGTTACTAGTAAATACTAGCAGGTTAAGCGGAACCCGCATTGTGATCAGTTTTGACAGCATAGCGAGTATGGAAGGTTTATTCTACCTTCTTTTGGAAACTTACGTCAAAGGGATGCCGGAAAACATCAGTACACGTGTACACTGACACGTGTGTACACCACACCGATGACCTCGTGACCTGCGGTATTGCGATACACTGACAGTCGCCCGGGGTTTGCCTTGTGACGCAGGCTTATAAATATACATAATTTATTAATTCAAAACAAGGCCGATGCAGACGATAAATCCGCGACTCGGGTACAAAAACAATACACCTTGCAAACGATAAATTCGACATTTGGCATTGTACTTACACCATAAAGCTCTAAGATAGCACACAAAGGACCCATACACATACTGTCAGCAGTATCTGTTGTAGACCGTTTTTTGACTGTGTTGAGATACTTGATCCTTGGGAAAATAACTGTAAAGTCCGTTTCCTGTGGTTCCGAAACTGTCGGATTTCTATTGCTCGTCGGAACATTTTTCAAAGATGAGATGATAAACATTTGTTTGGGTGTTAGTTAAAGGCTGGAGTAACTGATGTAAAGTTGGATGGACAGATCTTTCTAGTGATTAAATGGGCGATCGTGTTTTTTTTCGTTACTCCTTCGGCTACCGGTAGCGCCTTAAATCGGGATGATTCCTGCAAGAAGAAAGCCTACCGACAGCCAAAGGATTAAAATATACGTTCAGATACATCACATTTGCTCTTTATTATATTGAGCCACATTTTGCTTGATGTAGTGCCGATAACCGATCTGATTACGAGACCCGTATCAAAATGTCAGAGTCGTCAGACGAGGGCATTTTGATTTTGATCAAGTAGTCACATCTGCCGGTTATCGGCACTATATCAAGCAAACTTTGGCTCAATATAATTTATGTACCCAGTCCAAAACAAAACTTTACCTCACATTCTTTTAGTTTGCGGTTGATTGTGGTGTTCAGAAGAAAAAAAAAGCATGTGACTGGCACACGACCGCTTTTCGAAACTATTAACTGAGCGTGCAGATTTCGTCTGACCATGAAACAAGCAGTGCTTTCTACTCGTAATTAGATCACGGATAGTGACGGAGAATACCAGCAGGTTTGTTTATTTTGCTTTTTTCTCGGTTTGTCGCTTTTGCTGTCGCTATAGTGAGCGTCTTGTCAATTTCACTCGTGCAGTGATTCGTTTCGCACACTTACTGGCGTCTGCTCTCCGTTCATGCGTGCGTATGGGGGAAAAAAAAAACAATTCGCTAAGGAGTATTTCATCACTACTTTATATAAGGAACTCGTTAATGTTGCAGTATGAGCATGTATGAGCATATTTCCCGTTTCCGTTTTGACAAATGCAAGTATAAATATGAAATTTTTGGGGCCTGCAAAGGATTTCGGGAAGAAAAGTGCATCAAGCAATTTTATAAATATTAATTTGCTTGTTATACAATATATCAATACATGTGTCAAAGAAGGGAAAACGTTATGGAGTGGGTACATAGTATCATCCTGGCCTGTGCTTTTAGAGTTTACGTCTAGACCAGCACACGATGCTTGTTTACGACATTTGGTTGTCCGTAGAGCTTTTGTCGATGAGATTCCTACAGGAGTCACCTCGACAAAAAGCGCTATCGACAGCCAAATGGTTACAAATTTGTATTACTATCATTTTCTCGGTTCACAGGAAGCTGTGTTTTTCTTTTACCGAGAATGACGCGTGTGGCGGGTGTTCGAAGCGTTTGGAGCTGAGTCCGGCCCCCATTGCCCAGCCAAAGGCCGTTAGCCGTCCTTCGTTGTACAGCAGGAAGACGGGGAAAAAATAGTCACAGCTCATGTCCACCGTCACACTGTACCAGTAGTGAACACCTAAGAAAAATATTAGTCGTTCACTGATTGATTGATTGATTGATTGATTGATTGATTGATTGATTGATTGATTGATTTAGTGAGTGAGTGAGTGAGTGAGTGATTGAGTGATCAATCGATCAATTGATTGATTTTGAGTAGTATGTTTGCCGCTTGCAAATGGGTGTGAAGATTTAGTCACGATAGCTCATGTTTAGCACCTGGTTACTGTTAATTTAATCAAATCTGATTAACCACAGTGGCTGTATGTACCGCAATTGCTGATAAAATTGAAAGAAAAACATCCCCTACCGTACCCATGCCCGGAAAACAGTGTCCCTTAGTCCAGCCTGAATTGTTGTCGACTGCTGTTTGATCGAGCGGGATCCTCAACGATTGGCGCACGGGGTTACTTCCGTTCTGAATCAGCAGCATAGTTCCGGTTCCGTCGTTGGAGAACTGTGAGGAACTGCGTCCAGTTGTGCAGATGGTTGCTATAACAAAAACATGTCAATTCAAACTTGAGTTGCTGGAGTTTGTTTTTTGTTTTTTTTTTCTATTCTGATCTTTTTCGAATGAAAATCCAGCCGATAAAAACGTACGCTGTACTTATTCGGATCAGAAGCACAGCAGACCAAAATGTAGAGCGACCTCGATAATTCAAGAATGGTAGCGGAATAGCTATTTTAGCACCAAATGTGAACCATCATCGTCGATCTATTTCCTGAATTGTAATGTAGTCTTCCGAAGACAACTCTCAGATTTGTACACATACCAAGGGACATTACTCAACGCTGCACAAACAAACGGTTACATCCCCTGATACTTTCATCATCTCAGTGCGCAAAGGACATCGGGCCGATGTCGGCCGCGGTTGGCACGCGCACGGCTGTGCACGGGCCAAAGGCGGCCGAAGTCGGCCCGATGGCCTTTTCCTCATAGGGATGGTACCCAAAGAAGAGGTCAGGGGATATAACCCTGTAACGCTGAATAATCTTTCTTTGGGCGTTGTCTACTGACTCCTCTACTACTGGGGAGCTGGGTGGCTCGGTGGTAGAGCGTTCGACTCTAGTCCAAAATGACCCGGATTCGAATTCAGCTGCTGTCAAGACAAGGACCTAAATGATCTGTTTTTGGCACTCGCCTCCCTTTGTACAACACACATGGTTGTGCTGCTGTGGATACCTGCACACTGCAAGGTGAGAGGCAATGAAACTGCAGACAGGCTAGCAAAGGAGGGATCTTCAACAACCCAAGAAGACAAAACATCATATGCAGAAGCCAAGACTGTCATAAAAAAACAAGCAGAAAAGAAAGTGGCTGCGAGAACACCAAAGCTATAACATAACAGATGGCTATCACCTACTGACCAGGCCGGAGCAGGTAATTATCTTCCGACTACGCTCCGGCCATAACAAACTAAACTGGCATCTCCACACCAAGTTTGGAATTGGACAGTCAGACCAGTGCCCATGCAAGTCTGTTAGCATGACAACAGACTACGTGATACAGACCTGCCCCACGTTCACAACCCTCAGACGGAGACACCTGCCAGAAGAGACAGAGGTGTCCCGCAAGCTCTATGGAGGACCTGCGGCGCACGGCAGCATTTATAGAGGAGACCGGGCTGTCGATACAAAGCGTGTTCGAGGAGGAAGAAGACTTCAGCTGCAGTCAAAATCTGTTCAAACCCTGTCTGGGTACCCCGTCTTTGGAATAACCTTTGTGGTGGACAAAAGACGTTCAGGCCTAAACGTGCAACGCTTTCCTCTATCTACCAGAGCTTGCCTCACCTATTTGGTCACTTAATCAAAGGCTGTGTGTTAAAAACAAAAACGTAAACTAGATTATAACTTCTTAACTCATTCGAGACGAACGGCATCCGGATATGCGGCTGAAGCTGCGCATCCGGATGTCGTTCGTCTCGAAAAAGTTAAAACACAGACCGGATGGTCATCGGACAGAATGGTAATCAGATTAGGGAGAATGGGGTGAGGGATGGGGCCGGGGGGGGGGGGGGGCAGGGAGTGGGGCGGGGGAGCGGATGCTGTACGGGCACGAAGAAAATTGAAAAAAAAAATGAATAAATGAAAGTTGAAGAAATCATACAGACGAGCAAAGGAAATGCAACATTTTGGAATCATCGGATTCCAAAAATGTTGCATTACCTTTGCTTGTCAGTATATGTACAGACGTACCGGGATCTGTGAAGTAAGCCGTCAATGTATAGCGGTCACCATCTTCCTGGAAAACTGAATGGAGGCTGGCCGGAGGGTAGGTGCTGGGCAGTTCGGACTTGGCAGCCTGGATACAGAAGGAAACGGGTGGCATCAACGTGTATTGATTTAGTGACATCCAGAAGTTCTTGCACAGCAGGTGGGCCGTGAAGGGGCCATTCAAAAACTCTCTCCCTCCCCCCCCCCTCCCCCCCCCCCCTTCTTCTACTTTAGCACCGGTTCTAGACCCCTTTACACCATTTCAAAGCAAGTGACCGAAATTTAAAATTAATACACATTAAAATCATTGTTGTCACATTATCATTATTATCATCTGTTACATTATTATTGTTATTGTCGTCATTGTTATTATTATTATTATTATTATTATTATTATTATTATTATTATTATTATTATTATTATTATTATTATTATTATTAATTAGACAGAGAACTGTCTGTGGGGTTATTTCGAGGGTTTCATCGTGGTAAAGTAGTTCGATGAAGATGATTAACAGACCGACGCGCCGAAGGCACGGAGGTCTGATAATCAGCTTCAGAGGACTACAGACCATGATGTAACCCGAGAAGTAACCCTACACCGACGGTTCAGTGCTAAGTCGTTCAGTCTAAATTACGCACTATTTGAAGTCTCAAATGTGTGTCCAACGTCATGCGTAAAACGCCAAATATTTCTGGGAACTACACAAGGGACGCGACTCTTTGTGAATACGCAAATCAGACCAAAAAGGTGACTGTCAAGCGTGTAGAATGCAGAGAAGAACCCAACGGAGCGAGAAACACGCTTAGAAAAGACATTTACAACACAATTTATTAATATTTCGGGTAAATACCCTTTTCAAAATAGACAAACAAACAAATATACAGATCAGTCATTATTTATCTTCATTATCGCAGAGGGAATGTGGCAACTGAAGGATGTGACGTAAAATAACAGAACAACAAAAGTGCGTGAAAAAAGAAGAAGTAAAATAACTAGTTGGGACCCCTGCCCAAAGTTGCTCCTGTTTTCAAGCTTATCCTTCTGATCCATCTCCTTCTACTCTAACCCACCCTCTGATCCACACACACTGGCACACATAAATAAATACGGATACACGGCAATCCAGAGTTGCCACATTCCTTCTGCGATAAGATAAGTAGCGACTGATCACTATTTGTTTGTTTAATAAATTTTGTTGTAACTGTCTTTTATAAGCTTGTTTCTTTCTCCGTTGGGTTCTTCTCGGACACACGGCAATTCCCGCCATTCGTAAGCTCTGTGGTCTTGCGTAAAACAGCTATTCTGACGAAGAATGATAGCACGAGCAGCGAAATGACGTCACTTCAAGCTTCACTTCATGGCATCATTAGTCCCACGACGCCGTGTTCATAGTGGCGACTCTTTGTTATACGTCACTCATCGGAGTACTAACATTTTTACGTATTATAGGATCAGACTTGGCAATTTTCTTGCTGATTTTTACATCTAGGGCTTACAGGTCAGAATCTGACCGAATCCTACCCCAGAGCAGGGATAAATAGCAGGCTTATGCAAACACTGGAAGGTTACAAAGTAAAGTAGGTTATAGCACTGTCAGGGGAGAGAAATGTGCATGATCGACCAGTGATCATAGATCTACTGTGGCCAAAGCACAAAAAAAAAAAAAAAAAAAAAAAAAAAAAAAAAAAAAGATAGGAAAGAGAGGGGGCGCTAAGAAAGTGACTGAAAGCAATGCATATGGAAGCCCCCCCGAAGGGGGGCGTATCACATATCCACTGTTCCAGCCACTCAGTGCATGGAAATTTAAATCTAGGTCCCCCCAAAGGGGGTCCAGATATTTAGCCGGTGTGGACAGCTGTTTCGGTCTTTGCGACCTCTTCAGCACACCATCGGCAATACTGGAGGAGGCAGGAAATTCTGCCTACCTGCAATGACAACCACATTTTACTGTGGTGTCTGCAGGGGCATACATTCCATGCCACCACCTAGAGTTAAATTTCCATGCACCCTAAAAGAGAACCTACCAAAAGGGGGGAAGGGGTTGCAGTCGATATTGTAGTGATAAATGAAAAGAAAAGGGGAGACTGCCAGTGCTAATATTTTAGGAAGGTTACAAAGTAAAGTAGGTTATAGCACTGTCAGGGGAGAGAAATGTGCATGATCGACCAGTGATCATAGATCTACTGTGGCCAAAGCACAAAAAAAAAAAAAAAAAAAAAAAAAAAAAAGATAGGAAAGAGAGGGGGCGCTAAGAAAGTGACTGAAAGCAATGCATATGGAAGCCCCCCCGAAGGGGGGCGTATCACATATCCACTGTTCCAGCCACTCAGTGCATGGAAATTTAAATCTAGGTCCCCCCAAAGGGGGTCCAGATATTTAGCCGGTGTGGACAGCTGTTTCGGTCTTTGCGACCTCTTCAGCACACCATCGGCAATACTGGAGGAGGCAGGAAATTCTGCCTACCTGCAATGACAACTGAGTGGCTGGAACAGTGGATATGTGATACACCCCCCTTCGGGGGGGGGGGGGGGGCTTCCATATGCATTGCTTTCAGTCACTTTCTTAGCGCCCCCTCTCTTTCCTTTTTTTTTTTTTTTTTTTTTTTTTTTTTTTTTTTGTGCTTTGGCCACAGTAGATCTATGATCACTGGTCGATCATGCACATTTCTCTCCCCTGACAGTGCTATAACCTACTTTACTTTGTAACCTTCCTAAAATATTAGCACTGGCAGTCTCCCCTTTTCTTTTCATTTATCACTACAATATCGACTGCAACCCCTTCCCCCCTTTTGGTAGGTTCTCTTTTAGGGTGCATGGAAATTTAACTCTAGGTGGTGGCATGGAATGTATGCCCCTGCAAACACCACAGTAAAATGTGGTTGTCATTGCAGGTAGGCAGAATTTCCTGCCTCCTCCAGTATTGCCGATGGTGTGCTGAAGAGGTCGCAAAGACCGAAACAGCTGTCCACACCGGCTAAATATCTGGACCCCCTTTGGGGGGACCTAGATTTAAATTTCCATGCACTGAGTGGCTGGAACAGTGGATATGTGATACGCCCCCCTTCGGGGGGGCTTCCATATGCATTGCTTTCAGTACTTTCTTAGCGCCCCCTCTGTTTCCTATCTTCTTTTTTTTTTTTTTTTTTGTGCTTTGGCCACAGTAGATCTATGATCACTGGTCGATCATGCACATTTCTCTCCCCTGACAGTGCTATAATCTACTTTACTTTGTAACCTTCCTAAAATATTAGGACTGGCAGTCTCCCCTTTTCTTTTCATTATGCAAACACTGTTTAAGAAAAATCATGTGGGTATTAATGAAAAGATTTTTTTTTTTAGTAAAAGAAAAATCGAATTATGTTAGCTGTTTTAAATATAACTCAGAAAATGTGGTGCAGAAAATTTTCTCATTTTCACACCTAGGGCTTAAAGGTCACAATTGACCTAATCGTACCCGAAAACCGAGACAAACTGTAGGCTTATGTAAATACTGTTTATGAAAAGTCATCCGATTATTAATGAGATGATTGTTTGGTTTCGTAAAAAAAGATTCAATTGTTTTAAGATTAATCCCAAATAATCCGTGAAATTAACCCCCAAAACGTGAAACCTTTTTTTTTCTTCAAAAATATTTAATTATCACTTAAAAGGTTCTAGAGGTACAATGCTGGTTAACGAACGCATTCAGTACCTTCCTTTTATCTAGCTATATGCAAAATATCAAGTAAAAATAAGAATATTACGGACCCCAGTGTGGATCAACCGGTTTTTGAGAAACGGCCATTTTCTCGCCAATGAGCATCTTAATCAAAACATCGAAAAAAAAGGCCCCGAGATTATTCTTTAGGGACAATATCCTAAAATTTCAAGCTTGTCTGTTCTCAAACGCGGGCTCCAGTCGGTGTCACATACACACACACACACACACACACACACACACACACACACACACACACACACACACACACACACACACACACACACACGCGCGCGCGCGCGCGCGCACATACGGCGCTTTGGCGCCAAAAAAACGTTCTCTAGCAAGGATTGCGTAGCTAGACGTAACGTCATCTTTATCTTGTTACTTCTTTGCCATAATTTTTGCCTCGCACGCCATAAACGTCATGTGCATGCTCCGGAATGCGCTCCGACGAGCCCCATTTCAAAGTTCTTCCTATTTGTAAATATGAACAACAAAAATGACGTCAACGAAAAACGCATAAGAGAGAGACTGTGAGAAAGTGATCACGAGCTTCAAGGAGAGAGTGCAAGCGTGAGCAAGCGTGAATGCGTGTGCGTGATGCCAGAGAGAGAGAGAGAGAGAGAGAGAGAGAGAGAGAGAGAGAGAGAGAGAGAGAGAGAGAGAGAGAGAGAGAGAGAGAGAGATGATGAAACGTTTTATTGACAGGATAAAGTTTTAGGCGAAACGCCTCTCTTACAAACTGTCCTGTTAAAAAAGAAATATTAACAGCAAAGAGTAAGAAACACAATAACACAATAAATCGAAACATGAAGAAATAAACTGGAAAGAGCAATGCAAATAATACGCACACATATCAATAATAGTGAATAATAATTATATATATATATATATATATATATATATATATATACACACACACACACACACACACACACACACACACACACACACACACACACACACACACACACACACACACACACATATATAAGTAGTCCGTTCAGGTAGTAAGTTACTGTAACAAGATGTTATATAAACGAGTTTTGAAGGTTCTAGAATTAGAAATAGATTTAATTTGGGGTGGTAGTTTGTTCCAGGCTTTGGCACCTGAGAACGAAAGGCTGGTTTTATATATATCGAGCCTGGCCCTTGGTAGCTGTAACAAACTGTTCCTCGTGTTTTGTCTTTGACTATCCAAAAATAACATACGAAGGTAAGATGTGGTTTTATGGTGAAGAATTTTATGCATAAGTATGCATCGATTAAATGTGAACTGTTTGTTTAGGTTTAGCAGTCGGATGGTTCTAAACTTTTCGTCGGTGGGAGAGGGACCAGGCACAGTTAACTTTACCCCTCGACGGTACAATGAGTTAAGTTTCTTTAAATGTACGTCATTCTATCCATCCCAGATAGTGGAGCAGTAATCACAGTGTGTCTTAATATGGGCATGGAGAAAGAGTCTTCTAGTCTCAGTGTTAACTATTTGACTTAGTTTTGATAGCAGGAATAGATTTTTAGATATTGTTTTGCAGGTGTTTTCGATATGTGGTTCCCAGCTGAGCTGGTTATCTACTGTGACTCCAAGCAAACGGTGTTTTTTAACTTGATCAAGGGGCTCAGAGTTCAGGTATAATGTTAAGGGCAGGAGACCACGTTGATGTTTTTGGCGTGAAGTAATTAACATACTCTTTGTCTTTTGGACACTAATTATCATATGATTATGTTGGCACCAGCTTGAAACCTCATCAAGACTTTGCTGGAGAACTTCGTTTATTTTTGGCAATTCGCTGGAGAGAGAGAGAGAGAGAGAGAGAGAGAGAGAGAGAGAGAGAGAGAGAGAGAGAGAGAGAGAGAGAGAGAGAGAGAGAGAGAGAGAGAGAGAGAGAGAGAGAGAGAGAGAGTCTAATACACAAAGCCTACTAGACACCAATCCGAAGGCAACATTTATATCACCTTCAAGTTGAGGACTACCTCGGGGGAAAACGGGAGGGCCCCGGGGAATATAAAACAGTATATAGCACGATACACAACAAATGAAAGCAAATATTCATTTTCAGTAATGAATTATCGGTCGGAGTGGAGAGTAGGTAGTTGTGAAACCGTCTGCAAAGGTAACCCAAAAATGGAAAGATAAACTGTCTTTTCTAAGCGTGCTTCTTTCTCGGTTGGGTCCTTCTTTGTGAATAGTCTACTATGCCCCGTCGTGCAAATGTGCGTTTTTGCCTCTGGAATGTCAAACATTTATCAGCGATGCTGCTTCTAAGCTGCCAGTGACAATATCAGAATCTGTAGCAATCAAATGCGGACTTTTCTCACTGGGTTCACGTGATAAAACTGCAAAATTTGTAACTCAGGACTTCGTGGCAAGCGACTCGATAATTATACGGTAGGTCTGATTTCGTACATGAAGCATATATTGTTGGCATCTTTCGCCAACCAGTACTGAGCTCATACACACATTCAACAATGACTCGATCTTTTAAACAAAAAACTGAATTTAATGTCATAGATGTCACATTTTCTTTCTTTCTTTTTCTTTCTATCTTACTGCATAAGTGGCAAACAGTCTTTGCTTTTTAAACAGCTTACGTGTTGACATATGGATCACAATGGAAAGTTTCAGGCTAACTCAGTTCAGAAGTTTGAATTGCGACACATTAGTGTTCTCTCCGCTTGAGGCATGTCGAAATAAGGTACATTTATTTTATTTCATTATCGTTTCCTACACTCCTTCCCGCTCCCTCCGCTCTGCCTCCGACCATCTCCGCCTCCACATCCCCCGCAACCAAACTCAGCACTTTCGATCCTCGCTCCTTCTCGTCCACGGTCCATCCATCCATGGGGTGGTCCGTGGCGCAGTGGTTAAGGCGCCTGCCACCAATGCCAAAGGTGCGAGGTTCGAAAACGGGTTCCGGCGTCGGACTTTTCTCCTCTGGTAAGTGTCACCGTTAAATCGGGCGGACCGTCGGGGGTTCTTTCTCCGGGTACTCCGGTTCTTCCACCCCCCCCCCCCACCCCCCCTCCCACCCCACACACTTTGGTACCGGTTTCAGGCCACTTTACAAATTTCAAATACAAGCGATCAAAAGATCTCTGTAACTTCAGTAGCTGAACTGGCCCTTCGTCTGTCTTGTACTGTGTTTGTCTTAAATGGCGTAAATCCGTGTCTGTTACGTGAGTGTGCGTGCTGGGTTTCAGTTCGCGGCGCTTTGAGTCGATTTGCCCAAAAATTGAGAAAAAGCGCCTATATAATAACAGTATTATTATTATTATTATCCACCTGGAACACTCTCCCACTCTCTCTCCGTCAGAAACACACTCTCTCTCTCTCCTCCTTCCAGTCCGCCCTCATAACTCACCTCTTTCAACAGTTCTAGCACTATAACGCCATCACGCTCCCCAGCTAAGCTGAATGTCGTAATGTATTTGTGGTACGTGAGTCATTGTCAAAAGCGTGCGCATGCGTGCGCGAGTTATGAGTGCACGCTTAGAGTTATAATTATTATAAGATAAGCGCATTATAAATACCGTAATATTATTATTATTATTATTATTATTATTATTATTATTATTATTATTATTATTATTATTATTATTATTATTATTATTATTATTATCGTCTACCACCATTTGATCCGTGTGTTTTCCGGTTATGTATGATGTAAGGTGCCGTACAGCCTTGATCTAAGCATTTAGACGAAAGACCTATGACAGATTCGTGTGCGATACTAGAATTCCGGATTGGCTAGCTGATTAAAAACTACAGGTGCGGCAATGGTTCTAGGAGGTAAGCATAGAACCTCTTGCGATTTTAAGATGCTGACCAATCACAGTGTCGGAAAATGGAGTGACTGAACGACAATTATTATTATTATTATTATTATTATTATTATTATTATTATTATTATTATTATTATTATTATTATTATTATTATTATTATTATTAAAATTATTTTTCTTCTTCTGGGAGATGAGTGCAGCGCGTGTGGGTTAATCCAGCGCAAAGGTAGCATCTTCAAGTTCATAAACAGAATGTTGCCCATTGCCCTACAGCAGAAGATGGGTCGACAATGATAATTCAAGGATACTGCCATATTAGCTTGGCGCCATTAGGCGCCAAGCGAATCTGGCAGAATCATTGAATTATCATAGTCGGTCCATCTCCACACAACCGGGACATAGTCGTTACGTGATACCTCCGAAATTTGCAAAATGAAGCCATGGGGTAAAATGGGTTAATACGCACGGTAACGAAACTAAACACGACATAAACATATGTGTACCCACTCCATTAAGTTTTTCCTTCTTTGACACATGTATTGATATATTAAGCAAATTAATATTCGAGAATTTGTTTGATATAATTCCCTTCCCAAAACCCTTTGCGCGTCAACATTCGATCTTGATGATACTTGCATTTTTTTCAAAACGGAAACGCGAAATATTTTAATACAGCAACATTAACAAGCTTCTTATAGGTAGTAGTATTGAAACACTTCTTAGTGTGTACAAACGCTCGAAATTTACATCCTATACACAAACACAAACGAAGAACAGACGCCAGGAAACGTGCGAGTTGCTGGACTGACTAGTGAAATTGACGAGATGTCATCTGTCGATATCGGCAACCCAAGAAAAGGAGTAAATAAACAAACCTTCTGGCATTTTCCGTAATTATGCGTGATCTAGTAACAAGCAGAATTTATTCAATAACACGCACGGTTATACAAAGCACTGGATGTGCTCATAGACGAAATCTACGCGCTGAGTCGACACTGATATCCAGTCGTCTTACATGCATGTATTTTGTCTCAACACCGCAATCAGCCGCAAAATGAATGTTTTGCTTTGTTTTGGACTGGGTACATAAATTATATTGCGCAACATGTTGCCTGATATAGTGCCAATTTCCGACAGATGTGATTACTTGATCCGAATAAAATGTCCTCGTCTTACGACTCGGACATTTTGAATTGTGTCTCGTAATCACATCTGCCTCTTATCGGCAATATATCAAGCAATATGTTGCTCAATATAATATAATAGTCAGAGATTTGTATTGATCAGTAATATACTCACCCCACACTGTATGCCAGCGATATAACCGTTGATGTCAAACAGCAAGATAACGGCGTAATCGTTATTCTTCACGTAACGACGGCCTCGAAACTTGCTGTTATCTGGGACATATAGGTGTGTGCTGATATAGAATTCTGAACCTTAAGACTTTACATCCGTAAGGTCTAGAGTCAAAGGCTAGTTTCGTTGTCTCCTTGTTTCAACATGGTCCGATGGATGACACATTTTAGCTCATTGAAGGGCCCCCGCATCAACAGCTGCCGGCATCTTTATACGACACTTTAGCAGCTATTGATACGGGTCACCTTCTGTGAGTTAGAATAGCTTAGCTGCTACCCACAGTTGAGCAGACCCGTATATGGAATAATCTAAAACGCCTGAATCCAGACCAAAATGATGACTGCCAAGCGTGTAAAGTGCAGAAAGGAACACGCTTAAAAAAAGACAGTTTCGAAAAGACGATGACAACACCATTATGTTGTAACTGTCTTTTCTAAGTTTGTCTCTGTCTTTGTTGGGCACATGCCACATTCAAAGGGGTGCGTATCGCTAGCACTACCTATCACGAGAACTACGTGTCAACAGCACTGTGATCGCTAGCACTACGTGTCGCTGGCACAACCTATCACATAGTGCTATCGAGCGTAGTGTTATCCGGCCGTAATGCTGTTGACAATTTGTTCTAACGGCATTAGTTCTGTCGACACGTAGTGCTCTTGATACTTAGTGCTATCGGGATTCACCCCATTCAATTACATGACACACTCTGTTCTATCACCACTGTATAATTCTTGTTGTAATATTCGTTACTAAAAAGTTAACCCTTAGACTGTCAGTAGCGCTATTGTCGATGTGATTCACCTGGACAAAAAGCCCTAACAACACCCAGAAGGTTAACTGAAATTGCACTCTACTTCTCGCAAAAACCTGAAACCCTCGAATTTAACATTGAACTCCCTGATCGGACCCTCGAGTATTTGTAGACTATGGGAATTTTATTGTTTTGATCTTTTCAAGTTATCCCTTAAAGACTTGAACGACATTTTCGCCTGAAAGATTTTAAATATATATTTACGTCTTTTGTCTTAAAACTTTTCTTTTAGTCTGGCTGGTCAGATTTTTACCTTACCACTGTGAGATGGCATTATTCGCCTGCTCGGCGTTAAACCCAAATAAATAACTAACTCAGACCCTCGAGGCGACAAGAACCAATGGCAGAGCCTGGCTTAGTAACACAGCTAATAGTGTTACAGCAGACAACCGGAATTGCAACATTATTTATAAACAATACTGTTGTAAACTCACTGTCACAGTCTCCAATTTTAGTCCAGCCACCAGACGACGCCTCACTCTCAGTGCGAGGCAGTGAGGCGAACACGTTAGGGTCAAACAGATTCACCCCGAATGTCACTGTGGAAACAAAGATACATATTAAAGAGTTGCTCTACTGACGATACCGTTTGACAGAAAACGCGCGTAATTACGTGTCTTTTCGCCGAGCGGTATCGTCAGTAATAGCCAAAGGGTTAGGTGATATAATCGACTTTATCATACTTTACCATTCAGGCAGGTACTTTAAATAAGTTAACTCCTTCCCTGCCACAATACGCACATTGTTGTTCCTGAAACCTTTGTTCATTCAACGACCAAAAGCAAAACCAAAAAAAAAAACAACAACAAAAAAAATGTCTAGGAAGCGTGGATACAAACTGGTCTCAGCAAGCGGCATTGATGCTCATGGGCCCCGCAGTTGCGGGGGCTCATGAGGATTTATGTCTCTTGCATTTGGTTCGTGGTTTTTTTTTTCTCCCAGCAAAAGCACACGCGTAATCGCACTTATTTATTCTGCGCTGCCGTTTGCGTGTCAATCTATTTTTAACTGTTTCTCGTACTAATAGCGTTGTATTTCTAGAACGGAGTGCAGTCATTGTCAGGTTACTTGATATTAAGATGACGTGTGCTGAACTGGATCGTCATGTGTCTAAATGAACCATTACTAGACCTTTGTGTAGTGTTTCGTAACCATCTATTACAGAAGTGGTTCTTTGAACAGTCACGGCGGTAGTGGGCATTTAATTCCTTCACTGCCAGCGGACTCAAATCCGTGTCTTTGAAAGCAGGGTACTTTCAACACCGGATGATCACAATCAATCCAAGGAGCACGGATATGATTTAGGTTCAGCAAGAGAATAAGAACCTCATCAGTCGTCGCAGATGCGGGTTGCTCATGCGTTTGTCTGTGCTGTTGGGTGGTTTTCGGATTTGGCTGGCAGTAACGTGATTACGCACATAAGGCACGTTTGGTGAAGCTTTGCTGCATGTAAAACAAACACGAGAAAGGCACGTTTGGTGAAGCTTTGCTGCATGTAAAACAAACACGAGAAAGGCACGTTTGGTGAAGCTTTGCTGCATGTAAAACAAACATGAGAATAGCCATCGCTTACCTTCTAGTCCGTCCCACTTTGTCTCTGCATCAAAAAGGGGAAAAAGAAACCAGAATTACATATAGTCAATACATCATTCTTCTACTGCAAAAGATCTAGACATGTGTGCAGTTCAGTTCAGTCAAGATGGGGTCTCTGCGCTCGGAAAAGCCCGTACGCGCCCCACCTCACCCTTTCGAAATTGTACCAATATTGGCTTCGGTTTACAATGGATCTCTCGTGTCCTTTCAAGACTGCCCAACGTAGAAATATGTGCGAGGTTACACACTGAAATTAACCCCGGGCATATTCCCAGGAAATAATACCACAGTTTCTTCAACTTTAATGAAGCTGGTAGGAAAAGAAGCAGGGTACAGTTGCATGAGTGAGTTTAGCCCTGCGCCAGCCACTAAGCAAGGTGCTCCGTTATAGCGGAGCACCTTGTTTAGTGGCTGGCGCAGGACTAAGCTCACGCATGCAACTGACCCCTGGTCCTGACTGCCACTGACGATGCCGCTCGGCGAACTTTTCCGCCGATCGGTATCGAAGATGGCTTTCAAAGGGTTAATTGCTGCCAATACTGTCCTTGCGTCTAAATCGCCGGTGTTATTTGCACATTGAATCCAGACTAAATTAGTTAAAAGACATATCGGCCATGATAGTTTAAGAGTATCGCCAGCTTAGCTAACCTGACAATATTCCTTAACCACTTCACTGCCGGGCAAGGCGAACTCTACCCGGCTGCAAGAGACATCTGTAAACCCTCGTGAACCCCGCAGTCGTGAGGGGCTCATGAGGACTTGTGACTCTTGTTAGCCATATGGTATTACTGTCTATTTGTTGTCGCATTTACATCAGTGCTTTTTCACGCGAGTGTCAACATTCAGTCGTGCCAGACGCTGCAATTCATGATCACTGCCAATGACGGGGTTAACAGTTATGGCCGATGTACCTCAAGCGGGTTTCAAGATGAGCGCACATTCATCATTTCCCAGTGACGTGACATCACCAAAGATGGTAGACTGTCGAGCAAAAGAAATGCAACATTTTTGGAATCATCGGAAATACTAAAGTGTCGCATTTCTTTTGCTCGTCAGTATGGAAAGAAACTTTGGGGTGTTGTGGGAAACCCCTTTTTGTTTGAGAACAGATAAAAAGGAAGGCAACGTATCAGATCACGCATCCAAGATCGGGTGACGTGTTTCTTTCCTTTTGTTCTTTTCGCCTATACACGTTTCTTTCTTAATTTTGTTTTCACTACAAACGATGGTAATAAGCGAAGCATGCTACCAACGTTTAAAGAGGAAGCCACGGCTGACTGCTATCATGGAGACGGCCAGGAACACGTATCTTATCAAAGTCATCTTTTCAGGATATGTAGCTTCCGAGTGTAGGAACCTGCAACAGAACACTACACTTTTTTAAATGGCATATAAAGAAAACAACTCAACAACAAAAGAAGGATACAATACAATACAATACAATACAATAATACTTTATTAATCCCGCATCGGGAAATTCACTGTCTGCCCATACAACACATGACATCACCATTCACTCATTGAATTAAATAACCTATAATTCTCAGTTAAAGAGATGAACTGTAACAGACGTACTGTTACCTTAGTAACACTCTTGGCATCAGAAACACTTATGGTTTATACCCCCTGTGCTTCTGGTGTCAGCAATGTTACAGTGAACTACTGAATGGGCTAGTACTAAATAAATAAAAGAATGTTGACAGACGCTATCTACTGATATTACTGTTGAAAAGGGTAACAGCCTGAGGGACAAAAGAGTTGGCCTAACGTGATGTACGACTTTTGGGTACTCGGAGTCTGCCACTTCGTTCGATACGTCTGCTGTCAAATTCATATCTAAGTGGATGTGTTTTGTCATCAAGAATGTCAGCCAGTTTGTTCGTAATCCGTCTGTTGTACAGTGTGTCCAAAGTATCTTGTGCTCTACCAGTCACCCAGCCCGTGAACTCTCGATTTATTTAATTAACCTTTTGGATGTCGGTAGCGGTTTATTGTCGCGATGATTCTTGCAAGGAATCAACGCGACTACCGACATCCAAAGTGTTAAAGCGTTGAACCATCGGGTGAAAAAGATTTCCGCTCTGGCAGCGCCATGCTTACTAAAACACTTGGTTCCTAACACAGCTCTGGGCCGTTGTGCTGGTTTGATATGCGACGGCTCAGGTACCCTGCCACTCCCACTCGCACTACCGACGAATAAACCAGATACGTCCTTAACCCATCGACTGCCGAGAATAGTGAGCGCAATCCAACTGCAACAGGCATAGATCCTCATGAGTCACCGCATGAGGATCTATACCTCTTGGTGACACTAAAATTATTGAGAAACACGGTCTGCGTCAGCTGCCACTGAATGGGTTGATATATTATATCTCTATACCCACTCCATAACGTTTTTCCTTCTTTGACACATGTATTGATATATTGTATAACAAGCAAATTAATATTCATGAATTTGTTTGATATACTTCCCCTTCCTTTGCGCGCCAAGATTTGATCTTGATGATACTTGCATTATTCAAAACGGAAACTCGAAATATTTTCATACGGCAACATTAACAAGCTCCTATGTAGTATTAATGAAACACTTCTTAGTGGGTACGGCAACATTAACAAGCTCCTATGTAGTAGTATTGAAACACTTCTTAGTGGGTACGGTAATGAAACACTTCTTAGTGTGTACAAACGCTCGACATTGACATCCTATACACAAACACAAACGAAGAGCAGGCGCCAGGAAACGTGCGAGTCGCTGGACTGACAAATGAGTAAATTGACGAGATGTCAGCTGGCGATATCGACAACCTGAGAAAAGAACTAAATAAACAAACCCGCTGGTATTTCAGCAATTATGCGTGATCTAGTAACATATAGAATTTACTCAGTAACACACACGGTTATACGAAAGCACTGGATGTGCTCATAGTCAGACGAAATCTACGCGCTGAGTGGACACTGATATGCAGTGGTCTGCCATTCATGTGTTTTGTTTGAACACCGCAATCAGCCGCAAAATGAATGTTTTGTTTTGTTTTGGACTGGGTACATAAATTATATTGAGCAACATTTTGATTGATATAGTGCCAATAAACAGACAGATGTGATTAATTCACCCGAAAAATATGTCCTCGTCTTACCACTCGAACATTTTTATTCGGGTCTGGTAATTACATCTGTCTGTTATCGGCACTATATCAAGCAAACTGTTGCTCAATATAATATACTGTAATAAACCCTTGGAAAATAAACATTCGCAGCAAGTACCAAAATACGACTTACCTCAAGTGTCGGAGACTTGCCTGTGAGCCTTCCGTTTGACTGACTGGACTTCTCTTATCTGTCCCTGAGCATGCTGGCGGTTAAAGGACTTATCGCGTCACGCAGAAGTCATTCCCGCCATTGTAGCGTTTGCCTTCAAAACACCACTGTCATTCTGTGTACCTACTCACGATCTTCAAACTCCACTATAAGTCCTTCTTTGTTTAGTACTAGTTAGAAATGCACACCACGCAGCCTCAGTTTTAAACGCATATATACTGACGAGCAACAGAAATGCGACACTATTTGAAAAATGTCAATTGACAATTATCCAAAAATGTCGCATTTCTTTTGCTCGTCAGTATAAATATATAAATCATAATCATAAAGTAGGATAAAATGAGGATAGGCAATGTCCGAAAACCTTTTGCCTTTGCAGTATATGTAAAGTTAGAACCCTATAATTATCATATTCATAATATAAACACTAAAAATGATGAAATAAATGAAGTGAAATGAAATAAAATTAAAAAAAAAAGAAACCGCGGGCTGACGTTATCAGGGCTCCCAGCTATACTGAGGCTGACTTGTGTTGTGGAGGTAATGAGACGGAGTAAGTTAGGTTTAGAGAGGGCCGGATATGATAACGCTAAAGGGACTTCAACAGCTTGAGTCAGGAACGTGGCTCAGAGATAAGCGTTTGAACAGGTGTCACGATATCCAGTACGTAACATACGTTATATAATGTACTGTACTGAATAAACTTCGGATATAAGATAGCGCCCGGAGACCCAGATTCGTTTGTTGTTTTATCCAAAGTTTGTTAACAGCGAAGTAATTCAAACTACGATAGTGTATGTGGCGACTTCTCATTTTATTTTTTTTAAAATCAGATCTTGATTTAAGCTAATGTATGACATTACCAATTACTGCCTTCGCTGCAGGTACATTACTGTCAACGGGCAATATGAAAATCTTATTGCCCTGAAAAGAAATCAGTCCGATCCTTTTGCAAGAGAATGGATCCTCATGAGCCCCCGCAACTGCGGGGGCTCACGAGGATCTATGCCTCTTGCTGAAATAAATTTCAGTTCAATGACAGGCTCCTGGTACGGCTGACATTCTTGCGTGCCAGTTGAATTTCCGAACATTTTAGAGGCACAATCTGCGTCAGTTGGCGTTGAAGGGTTTGTGGGTTTGATTTCTTTGTAAATGCTCTACATAGGCGTGTATGTTTGTGATGGTCTGTGATTTTGGAGTGCGCACCTTGCAGTCGTAAGGGCCAAAATTAAAGACCAGCATATCTAGGCCAGGAAACAAAGCCGGCTGCTTGACAGTTGAACTAAGCGACTCTTAACCCGTTCACTGTCGAATTTAAACACTGCCCAAACTGCAAGAGGTATAGCTCCCAATAAGCCCCCGCAGTAGCAGGGGCACATGCGGATTTCCGCAGCTTCCTAAAAAAACTTCGCATCCATTTCCCTTTGAAGGCCTTTTTTTTTGGGGGGGTGGGGGGGGGGGGGGTGTTGGGGTGATGTATTAAATTTACAAAGATTTTAGAAACACAATCTGCGTCCATTAACCCCTTCCCTGCCAGTGGACGTAATCTGAAATCTTTGTTCTTTCAACGACCGAAAGCCACAACCGTCCAAGGAGCATGGATACAAACTGGCCTCAGCAAAAGAGGCATAGATCCTCATGAGTCCCCGCAAATACGGGGGCTCGTGAGGAGCTATGCCTCTTGCATGTGGGTGGAGTTCAACTTTTCTCGGCAGTCAAGGGGTTAACCCGATAAAACAACCACATCGTCTGAATCCCTGATCACATAATCATGTGTGTGTGTGGAGGAGGGGGGAGGGGGGGGGGAGAGGGCGTCAGTGAATACGAACATGAACAGCAGGAGGCATAGATTCTAATAAATCAATCGAGCAGTATGCGACATTGACTACACGGTCGCATGTAGGCAGCGTCTTCTGCTTTAACTCGTAACCTCTTAAAGGGCGGCTATCTAGTAAAATGGTGGTCCCGGCGATGTATCGCTAATAATAATAATAATAATAATAATAATAATAATAATAATAATAATAATAATAATAATAATACCGTTATTATATAGGCGCTTTTTCTCAATTTTGGGGAAATCGACTCAAAGCGCCGCGCCTGAAACCCAACACACACACTCACGAAACAGACACGGATTTACGCCATTTAAGACAAACACAGTACAAGACAAACGAAGGGCCAGTCAGCTACTAGTTACAGAGATTTTTGATCGCTTGTATTTGAAATTTGTAAAGTGGCCTGAGACCGGTACCAAAGTGGAGGGTGGGGGGGGGGGGGGGGTGGAAGAACCGGAGTACCCGGAGAAAGAACCCCCGACCATTTCGGCATGGGGCTTCGTGTTGATGCAATGAATCGAACTTACGATCAATCAGCCACAAAATAAACATATCAAAGTCACTTTCAGTCCACAAAGTGTACTTACTTGTGGACAGTTCAAGCAGAAAAACACATAACAATTCACAAATCGTCTCTAATTCACGGTACCCGGTTCCGAAGACTGCCGAACAAATTTTCAATTTTCAGATTTGCCGCTCGGCGGAAGTGACATCACAAGCCTGAGTCGGTTTGTTTACGCCTAGCCGGACAGCATGCTAACTTGTGACGGAGAAAATGAGCTCATCAGCTGAAAGTTCTGATTCGGACTCTTACGTGGATTCGTCGGAAAATGAGTGTTTTGAAGCAGATGCACCGCGAGGCCTCAAACCTTATATGTTTGAGCCTCTTGCACAGACAAATAGAAAAGAGCGTACCGAAAACCCCACGGGCTGGTAAGCATACATAGTACAATACATTCATCGTATTAGATTACGTTTTCATGTGCACTTGTGTTTTATTATCGTCGTTATTAATGTCGAAGTTAATGATGCGACATTGCTTAAGTTTACCGTGTGCTCAGAGGCTTGCCTAAGACTGCCTCAAGTTTCTCACAGCATGTTCACTGCACCTAGTGACCTATGCTAATGTAAACTAAACTTGCATGGTTATCTCAATCTTATTACTGTTTTTTTGTTGTTGTTTGTTTGATTTTTGTTGTTGTTGTTGTTGTTGTTGTTGTTGTTTTGTAAATAAAGGTATCATCTCTGAATTGCCACTAAATGCACTAATTGATGATTTGATCCACAAGTTTATTTGTTCTTCAAGAATGTGTACTTCAAGTAATACACTTGAAAGGTTTGATCTGCTGTGTTTATAGGCTGCTGGAATGTGTATACACTCACGTATGAGATATATATCCAGGTGCACGAATGGATTGGTTCACAAACTGTAAACTAATACTAATAGCTGGTATCTGAATATTTAAAATGCAATTTTGACCTGAAAACTGTCTTTTTCATTTCTTCAGGAGCAAGTGTGGGTGCTGTGTGCATGGTTCTGCTCCGGTCAACAGATTCTGTTGCTTTGAGGATGACCGTTTCCACGAACAGATTGAAGATGGCAAGGTGGAGGCCGACACTGAATTTTCCTGCATCACTAGGCACCCCTGAAGCAGTATGCCTAAACATGGATGTTCTGCGCGTGGCTTACTATCAAATGCAACAGAACAATGAAGCAGAAAGGCAACATACTGAATCAATGAATCAATGAAACTTTATTTTACAACGGTTTAGGCATTGACATCGTCATCGACACAGCCATTTTACAAACCTGCCGTTGCTAACAACTACAAGACTAACTACAAATATACATACATATAAGTAAACATAATACTTACAAAGAGATGACAACACTATTCACATAGACAGACATACTCATAGACTCACAGACACCCCCCACCCCACCCACCCCCCTTCACACATAGACAGAGCTAAGTAGTCCAAATGATAAATGAAAAGGATAACAGACTTAATTGGGAATAAATTGGACCCAGCATAAAAAGAAACATATAATACAAGTGGTTAAGTCATCCCTACGAGTGATCCACAAAATATTTGCAGAGACCCTTTTTAAAACAGGCTAGCGAGGAGGCGGATTTTACATGGTCGGGAAGGGCATTCCAGATAAGTGCCCCTGAGAAGGATAAGCTAGTTTTATATAGATCGATCCTTGGTTTTGGGACTATGAAAAGCTTTCTGATGTTTCCAAGCTTGGACTCAGACTTACGGGACAAAGTGGAGATGTACTCAGGTGTTTTGCGTTTCCACACTTTGAACATAAAGATTGCTTTGTTATATTTAAAATGATCTTGAAGTGGCAGGAGACCTGCTTTTGAGAGCTTTTCTTCAGTGCTTAGGTGTTGATCAGGGCAGATTATTTTGGCCGCTCGTCTGTGAAGGGAATTGAGTCTCTTTAAATGGACCTCACTACACCCATCCCATACCGATGACGCGTAATCGATATAAGAACGTATGTGAGCGTTATAAAATAGTTTACGGGTATCTGAATCAGTATAATATTTTAGTTTTGATAACATAAAGAGATTTTTGGCTACTATTTTGCATAAGGCGTCTGTATGAGCTTGCCATTTTAGCTGACTGTCGATTTTAATCCCCAGTACTCGATGTTCATTTACCTGTTCTACCTGACTACCTTTAAGAGAAAGGTTAAGTAATAGAGGCATTATCTGCTGTTTTTGGCGCGTGGCGACTACCATCGATTTCGTTTTGGCTGGATGAACAACCATAGAATTGTTTATACACCAAGCTGATACTTCATGAAGACTTTGTTGTAGGTTGTCGGAAATTACCTGTATATCTTTACTAGTAGTATGAACTGAGGTGTCGTCAGCAAAAAGGTCGCATTGTACATCTTGGCAAGTAATATGTAGAGGCAAATCATTGATAAATAAGCAAAACAGTAGAGGGCCCAGCACAGACCCTTGGGGCACACCGAAGCTTACATCTTTGAGAGAGGAGTATGAGCCATGAACAAGAACCTTTTGTTTTCTTTTAGTAAGGTAAGATGTGAAAAAAGCAACTGCGTCTCCGTTATTGAGGTATGTGTGAAGCTTAGAAGTCAGAATAGTATGGTTAATCAGATCAAAAGCATTCTTAAAATCCAGATAGACTACTCCTGTTAACTGTGACTTATTCATACCCTTGAGCCATGTGTCAACAAGGCGTGTAAGTGCTGTGTGGCATGAATGCTGCTGACGAAATCCGGATTGGAAAGGGTGGAGGAGCTTACGGTTTTCTAGGTAAGCAAGCAGGTGTTTATGAACGTGCCTTTCCAGTGGTTTGGACAAAACAGATAATAAAGAAATAGGCCGATAATTATTAGGATCAGAACGATCTTTTGTTTTTGGAAGTGGAATTACTTTGGCATATTTAAGTTCGTTAGGAAAAGTGTTATGCTGGATACAGAGATTATAAATATAAGTTAAGGATTCTACAATGTATGGGAGAGACAGTTTAAGTATTTTCGGGCTGATGTCATCAGGCCCCGAGGACTTTTTATTTGGAAGGTTACTTATGAGTAAACCCACTTCATGAACAGCTAACATAGGGATGTTGAAGGGGGCTGTGCCCATTGTTCTTTGTTGACAAAACTCAGACAGCAAATTTGAGCGGTGATAAGTGTTATCCTGGCTTGGCGATATTAGAGATTTGGCAATCGAAAGAAAATGGTCATTGAATGTATCAGCAGTAAGATTAGTGGGAATGGTAGTTGCGGTACTTGGAGACCCCCTAGTAAGTGTGTTTAGAAGGCGCCATATAGTAGAGGTATCTTTGCTGTCTTTAACCGTGTCACGAACTAACTTTTTTCTTGCCTCTCTGATCATGTATTTAACACGGTTACGCTGTTGCTTATATTCAGTGAACATTTTATTGCTACGTAGATCGTTTCTAAGCGCCATCGCCTGCATGATTTCCGGAGTAAGCCAGGGAGGAAGAGTGTTAGATTTTACCCTCCTCTCGCGTAGAGGAGCATGTTTATTGAGTACATTTAGGAAAAGAGAGTACCAAATACTGAGGGCGGTATTAGGATCATAAGACAGGAGCACGTTATTAAAAGGAGTATTTTCTAGATCAAATAGAAATTCGTCTTTCCTGAAGTGTTTGAATGTCCTATACGTTATAGTTGTATGGCCGTTCTTTTTTGGTTTAGGGAGTTTAGAAGACCAGGAGCAAGCCACAGGATAATGATCACTAACACTAAGATTTGAGACATCAACGTCAGAGACGGCTTTGGGTTTATTAGTATATATGTGGTCTATAAGCGTGGAAGTAGTTGGAGTAATTCTGGTGGGTGATTTCACTAACTGTACTAAGCCAAACAGAGATGACGTTGAGCCCCAGGCGGGGTGCGGCTTAAGTAAATCTATATTAAAATCGCCCAATAGAAGAATGTCGGCCTTCTTTTTTAAAGCTCTGTCAAGGTTATGACTAAACTGATCGTACCACTCAAAAGTTGAGGCGGGATTTCTATATAAAAACCCAATTAATACCGGTTTTGATTTCGGACACTTAACTTCGACCCATACGCACTCCACCCCGATCATTTCTAGGTCGACGCGTCGATGAACTAATTGCTGGATAGAATTATGAATATAGACAGCGATGCCAGTTTGACCGGGAGACAAGGGGTCTCGTCTAATAACTGAAAAATTGGGGATACTGATTGCTGCATCGCTTACACAGGAACTCAGACGCGTCTCACTGAGTCCAAACAGGTGGAACGGTGTAGGATCGTTGATATATACAGATATGTCGGCTAGTTTGTTGTACAAATGAAACACATTGAGGTGCCCTATTCTCATAACTGCACCTTTGATGGAAAATTCGCTTGGACTTATTACAAAATACAGAGTGCACAAAATAAACAATGAAGAAACAATTGAATACAGAAAAACACGGAAATAAAAAATACTATAAAACTATAAAACGATAAAAGGCCACGTAATTGAATAAACTGATGATGAGTGAGTTACTTCTGGCGTTTGTGTGTGGGACAATATCTATAGGAACAAATATCCGCAGCATTTTAAAGAAATGTAAGATCTAAGTGAAGTGATTAAGGGCAAGAAAATTGAAAGGGAGGTGGAAGCGGTCCGATGAATAGTTTTTGGTACTTTTCCACTGGATTAATGCATGCACTAAAAATCATGATGACAGTGAGCACTTAAAAAGTGCGGTCAAGCCCGTGTGGGGAGGTGGGGTACTGCTCTGTGAAAAAAAGATTTTTATTTGTACTATTATGAGAAAGTTATGTAAAGTTGCAGTGGTCATCGTTTCAGTATTAGTACTAGTCTGTTGCTAGTACTACGTTAGCACATAACTTATTAGTGTCGTCAATTAACTTATCACTTTACCATGCAATACTCTGTCACATGAGACAGTGTACTCACCTCACCTGTGAAAATTAAGTGGGATACAAGACGAAACCATAACCTATGTACACCATCACCTATGGTTATTTTTATTCCGGTTTTCAGTGACCACACCTGTGACATTGAGAATATGTGCGTTTGTGAAAATTGCATGTAATTGGTAGTGATATTTTGCTTTTACTGCATGAAACGCTTACTTTGAATCCGTCATTATGTGTTACAAGACCTTGAGATACACAGCATACAGGCAAGTCATCCGCTGGTGTTACGGCTGGCTTGGAAAACACAACCGAAAGCCTTTGCCATCGTTTGCCATGCACAAGATTCGTGAGAAATTTCCAGCAGGGCAAACAGGCTACAAGGGCTTTAAATTTATGGACAGAAGTTAACAAACTCGCTTTCCTCAAGAACTTGCATACGACGACAACCTTTACCTCATTAATCCCCATCTGCATGCAGGCACAGGTATTGTAAATCCTACCAATGTCGGCATGCAAAAGGGGGTGAATTGTGTTGTGTGTACATGTAGATAAATAAACATTTGTAGAGCTACCTATTTTGGCTTGTTTATTACTTAGAACAGTGCTCTGTACCCATTCTGTCAGAAAGGTAACATTGGTGACTATTTGTGAGCAAAAGAAATACAGCAAGGGGTGTGCATGTTATTATGTGTCAAAAGTATGGCTGTACAAAACTCGATTTAAATTTGTGCATCTATTGGGTCACATTTCTTATGCTCACTGCAAGTACTCATGTGTACAAGTTGGCAGATGGAAAGACAGAAATCAGTATATTATTACTCTTGTATATGGAAGCTTACATATTTACCAAATTAAACCCTATTCTGCGCTAAAAAGAAAAATAGGAATGTCACACCTATGTCAAAGACAAAGCAACAAAGATGCTTGGAAAGTGCAAAGTAGTCATCTTTCTGAATCTGTATTTCACATTTGCCAACTTCACTCATGAGTATATATATATATATATATATATATATATATATATATATATATATATATATATATATATATATATATATATATATATATATATATATATATATATATATATATATATATATATATATATATATATATATATATATATATATATATATATATATATATATATATATATATATATATATATATACAATTTTAATGAACAGGTCACGCACTCAGATGAACAGAAAGAAAAAAAAAAAAGCCACCAATCATGTTCATTAAATAAATAAAATATATTTTTCATGTTTCATTATTTAAGAAACATTGCAGTATTTACTATAGTGCATCCAACAACAAACATTCAATTTTCTGATTAGAGTTTTCCCCATGCTGAGGATGAAATTATAAATTATTTTCCTTCGAGATACATGTCAAGTTCGGGACAAATTGACCATTATAATTCACAGATAGTGTCAGAATAGCTTGGCACCCACAGACGCCAAACTATTCTGCTGCCAGCCTTGAACTATCACAGTCAATCTACAACTGCCCTAGCATGTCCAAGTTAATACTAATAATAGTTAAACAAGTTTGATGCTTTGCGTGTTAGCAAAATCACATGAGTCCAGTGGTCTCTTCAGTATGACAGTAGCAGTATGAATCGTACAGACATGCAGAACACTTTCCATGTGGCAAAAGAATAAATACATGCATCAGGTATCTGTGAAATCAGATATTAAAAAACAGTGCTGACAGTGTGCTCTTTGCACGCTGACAGTTACAATTACAAATCACTTTATTGTCCATGAGAAGTGAATTTTTTTGGCCAATTATTACAGCAAAAGACAAAACCAGTGTGCTGGCCTGCAACCAGCAAAACCTACTACAACAACAAAAGTCACTCCGACAGATCACTATCATCATCTGAAGGGCCATCAAAATCAGCGTCAGGGACATCACTGCAATCACACATGGTCTGTCTGGGGCGAAACCTATGTAAATGCTTGGCTACCGCCTCATCTCTGACGTCGTTGGGCAGCTCCTATAAAGTCTTCGTTCGCGAAGTCAAGCCAAGAGGCCTCATCTCTTGGCACACGGTTTGCCTTCTCGGTCAGGTAGCCAGGCCCTTCCTCTCGGATGTGGTCAATGCTTTTGCGGAGGGCCCCAGGACCTTCAATGTTCTTCTGGAGGAGGGCCCCTTGCAGTTTAACAGCATATACTAGAAAAATAACTTAATATCAGCTTCTTTTTCACATAACAACTGGGCCTAGAAATACATGAACAGAAGTTCTGACATCTCAGTGCAACATTACAATAAACAAATAGCTGTAATTTCTGTAGGTAGTAAACAGCATCCAGAATGCAAGGATGGTTGTACATTGCTTAATGTCCCGACAGCAACACGACTTTCTCAGGACGTGCCTGCACTTATTGTGAAAAAAAACAACTAAACTAAACTAGACGGCCTTCCAACACTTCTGCCATTCATTGCCGACATCATCAACACATCTCTAGAAAATGGCTCCGTCCCTGATATTTTCAAGTCCGCCATCGTCCGTCCTCTCCTAAAAAAAACACAACCTCGACCCAAACGAACTCAAAAACTATCGCCCAGTCTTCAATCTCTCTTTCCTGACCAAGCTTCTTGAGAAGGTCGTTCTCAACCAGCTCGCCGACAATAAGCTCCTCAGTCCCTTCCACTCTGCCTATCGCAAACATCACAGCACTGAAACAGCCCTTCTACATATCTTAAACGACCTGCTTCTCTCCACCGACTCGGGCAACAGCTCCCTTTTTGCGCTACTCGACCTCTCTGCCGCCTTCGACACTATAGACCACTCTATCCTCCTCCACCGCCTTCACCACTCCTTTGGCATCACTGACTCTGCTCACTCCTGGTTTCTCTCCTACCTCTCCGACAGACAACAGTCCGTCACCATCGACGGCATCTCCTCCAACCCAGTCACGCTCTCCTGCGGAGTTCCACAGGAGTCCGTCCTTTGCCCGGTCCTTTTCACACTCTACACCTCTCCCCTGTCCAACATTATCCAGTCTCACCACATACACTACCACCTCTACGCTGACGACTCACAACTACTAGACAAAGACAAACTCGACAACACTCAGTCACTACTGACTCGCACGGCTGACTGCTACTAAGATATGAAAAACAAGCTTAAACTGAATGACGACAAAACGGAAGCCATGCTGGTAGGCACTCGCCAGAAACTTTCCCAGCTCCCTCCCTCCCCCCACCTTCAACTCGACAGCACCCCCATCTCCCTCTCCGACTCGGCCAAAAACCTCGGCTTTATCTTCGATTCCTCTCTTTCCATGACCAGCTTCGTCTCCGCCACGGCCCAGGCATGCTACTTCCACCTCCGCCGCATCAGTCAGATCAGAAAATACCTCACTACCGAAGCCGCCACCAAACTTGCTGTCTCTCTCATCCTATCTCGCATCGACTACAACAACTCTCTCCTTTCCGGACTCCCTCACTCCACCACTTTCACTCTCCAGCGCGTCCAGAACAATGCTGCCCGCCTCGTCCTCAGAAAGAAAAAATCCGACCACATCACTCCCCTGCTCAAACTCCTTCACTGGCTTCCCATCCTCCAACGCATCCAATACAAGATTCTGTCTCTCTTCTACAAATCCCTGAACAACTGCGCTCCCGCCCATCTCTCAAACTTACTTCACCCCTACACTCCTCCCCGCTCCCTCCGCTCCGCCTCCGACCCTCTCCGCCTCCACATCCCCCGAACCAAACTCAGCACTTTCGGCCCCCGCTCCTTCTCAGTATACGGTCCATCCACCTGGAACACTCTCCCACTCTCTCTCCGTCAGAAACACTCTCTCTCTCTCCTCCTTCCAGTCCGCCCTCAAAACTCATCTCTTTCAACAGTTCTAGCACTATACCACCACACTCCCCACCCCAAGCAGACTGTCGTAATTTATTTCACTATTTGTGGTACGTGTGTCGTTGTCTAAAGCGTGCGCATGCGTGCCCGAGTTGTGAGTGCGCTCTTAGAGTTATAATTATTATAAGATAAGAGCATTATAAATACCGTAATTATCATTATTATTATTATTAATGTCTGTCGCCAGCCGGTCTAATACGCTAAATAAACCAAATCCATTTAGCAACACACATCCAATATCAGGAGTTACAGGCAGCGCAGACAGTAGGGAGAGTTTTAAAAAAGGAACATACAGATGAATGGACCAAGGGTAGACAGAAACACATGCCCTAGAATATAGGGAAAACCCACCGTGGGGTTGACCAGGGTGACCCTGGGAACTAAAAAGTAGTTAACCCCACCCAAGTAACCCAGGGCAGACCCGGGTGGGGGAAGAATGCAAGGAAAGTGATGACATTGCAACTATAGTCTTTCAGAGGACAAGTCTCAAATTTTAGATTTCATTTGTTATGTTGTTGCGCCTCTGCTGCTGGCATGAAGTGGATGCGCATTACAAGTTGACATCACACTGCAGGCACTACACCCATGACATTTTAAATGACAGCAGTGTTTGCCATTGTAATTCAAATAACGTATGGTAACATAACAGTTTTCTTACTGTATGCGTGTCCTGTTGTGACTGGCCTCACATGAGCTTCAAAGTTTTTGGTCATGCCATAATAGACCTGGAATCTTGTTTCTCCTTCTTTGGTGGTCGTCTGGTCCCTGGTGTTGTTTTCTTTATAATGCATGGCCGCCAGTTTGTGCCTGTAACACATATGCATGCAGGTATAATAGATGTCCATGGTTAAATGGCAGTTAATACTAATAATAGTCAAACAAGTTTGATGCTTTGCGTGTTAGTAAAATCACACAACACGAGTCCAGTGGTCTCTTCAGTATGATGGTAGCAGTATGAATCATACATACGTGAAGAACACCTTTCCAGGTGGCAAAAGAATAAATACATACATCAGGTACCTGTGAAATCAACTATTAAGACAAAAACCAGTGCTGACAGTGTGCTCCTTGCATGCTGACAGTTACAATTACAATCACTTTATTGTCAATCAGATGGAAATTTCTTTGGGCAATTATTACAGCAAAAGACAAAAACGCTGTGCTGGCTTGCATCCAGCACAACCTACTACAACAACAAAAGTCACTCTGATAGATAACTCTCATCATCTGCAGGGTTATCAAAATCATCCACAGAGACATCACTGCCATCACACATGGTCTGTCTGGGGCGAAACCTATGCAGATGGTTTGCTACCACCACATCTCTTGGCACACGGTCTGCCTTCTCGGTCAGGTAGCCAGGCTCTTCCTCTCGGATGTGGTCAATGCTTTTGCGGAGGGTCCCAGGACCTTCACTGTGCCTCTGGAGGAGGGCCCCTTGCAGTTTAACAGCGCATGATAGTGAAATAACTTAATATCAGCCTCTTTTCCACTTAACAACTGGGGCTAGAATTACATGAACAGAAATTCGGACATCTCAGTGCAACATTACAATAAACAAATAGCTGTAATTTCTGTAGGTAGTAAACAGCATCCAGAATGCAAGGAAAGTGATGAAATTGCAACTATAGTCTTTCCGAGGACAAATCTCAAATTTTAGATTCATTTTTTTTCTTCTGTTGTTGCGCTCTGCTGCTGTCATGGAGTGGATGCGCACTACAAGTTGACATCACCCCGCAGGTGCCACGTCCATAACACCTTAAATGACAGCAGTGTTTGCCATTGTAATTCAAATAACGTATGGTAACATAACACTTTTCTTACTGTACGTTTGTTCTGTTATGACTGGCCTCACACGCGCTTCAAAGTTTTTGGCCTTGCCATAGTAGTCATGGAATCTTGGTTCTCCTTCCTTGGTGGTCGTCTGGTCCCTGTTGTTGTTTTCATTATAATGCATGGCCACCAGTTTGTGCCTGTAACACACATTCATGCAGGTATAATAGAGGTCCAGTTCCACAATCGGAAACAGCTGGTCACGCTGGTGGCGAAAGAGCGTTGACACATTGAATACCCTAACGCAGGGCCTTCGCTGGGAGGCTTCCTGAAAATAAAAAGGCGGAAGACAGCAGAAGGTTCCCCAAAGGCATCTTCTGCTGGAATGGCTGACTGGCCCACACCCGTGAGAAGCCACACTTCTCATTTGTGCAGGTTTGCAGAATGCGGATGAAGGTTCAGACTGTCTCTGCAATGTGTGCTGTAGCCGGTTCTACACATTTTGGGCAGGTGTCGAACAGTAGTAGCAGATTTCGCTGGAAGACAATATATTTGTCTTCCAGATGGGCAGCTGGTCGTGGCTCTGGGAGGTTGCTTCACACCACAAACATAACAGCTTTCTTTATGCACACAAAAAGTAAACCAGTACTACCTAGTAACAGGATTGGGGGACCGAGACTAGTGAGAGCAAGAATAAACATGAATAAAAATAGCTTTGCATTGAAAGAACCACTGGCTCAGCACACAGATTCACTTTTGCTGTCTTAAGTGAGCAAAAGAAACAAAAACAATAAAACAAAAAAAAACAAAAAAAAAAAAAAAACAGTAATAATATATACTGAGTTCCATAAAACAAGAAGGGCAAAGCCCATATGGCTCATTTGTATCGACCCACCCGCACATGTCCAACACAACGTTTCTTGTCAAAATATGGCTATTTTTTTTACCTATTTCCTGAGCTCTTGTGACCCTTGGCCTAACCGAGGGGTCATGCAAATTAGTATGCATAGATAGGTCTTACCATCATGTATCTCTGTAGCAAGTTTGGGTTTGAAGTCGTGAATAGTATTTGCAAAAAAAAAACCAACTATTTTTCATATATTTCCTGAGCCGCTGTGATCTTGACCTTTGTGAGAGGTAACTGAAATTGATATGTTTAGAAAGGTCTTGCCACAAAGTATCTTTGGGCCATGTTTGAAGACTGTAGCTTTAATAGTCTCAGAGAAAATGACAACGTTAAAGTTTACCACGGACGACGCCGGACGGACGACCACTGGCCCAGAACATAGACTCACTTTTGCTTCACACTTGAGCCAAAAACGCAAAAAAACGCAAAAAAAAAAAAAAAAAAAAAAATTCAAACGTTGCTTCCCATACTAAAACGTATTAACTGTAAAGAGTCAACTTGTGTGACAGATCCGAGTACTGCCAACCGGTTAAAATTGGTCTGCATGGTGTGCAAGTTAACTTGTGTGACAGATATCCGAGTACTGCCAACCGGTTACAATCGGTCTGCATGGTGTGCAAGTTAACTTGTGTGACAGATATCCGAGTACTGCCAACCAGTTACAATCGGTCTGCATGGTGTGCAAGTTAACTTGTGTGACAGATATCCGAGTAATGCCAACCAGTTACAATCGGTCTGCATGGTGTGCAAGTTAACTTGTGTGACAGATATCCGAGTACTGCCAACCGGTTAAAATCGGTCTGCATGGTGTGCAAGTTAACTTGTGTGACAGATATCCGAGTACTGCCAACCGGTTAAAATCGGTCTGCATGGTGTGCAAGTTAACTCTTTACTATTAAGATGTTTTAGTTTTAGCAGGGGAAACAATATTTAAATTTGCACGTTTTTTATGGACTATTGCTATACATACAGACGCTCTGCCTGGCCAGGCTGTGTGTTCTCCAGCTTCTTCTCAGTTTCATCCTGCTGTGAAGCAGCTGATGTTAATTGGAACAGAGAAAGCGAAGGGGCCTTATCAGGCTGCACTGCACTGCCATATCAACGCAGCTCGGCTTCGTGCACGATTTCCCATGCTGGACGGAAACATCAGCCACAAGAGGTTTGGCAAGAAATCATACAAGTTAAAAAAACAACAAACAACTAATTTAATAATTTTGAGGTCCACTCCAGATACCGCAGAGGCCATGACCACAATCTGACAATGGTACTGTTTAAATACAAATTGACATGAACTGTTTCCTCACAAACATGAATGTATGTGTACGAGGCATAGATGCAGAACACTTACTCTTGCTCCTGTGTCTCACTCTTGCTTGAACACGTTTGTTGTGTTTCTTAAGCTGCGAAAAGCTGCCTTCGTGAAGATCCGGCATGGGGATTTCTTCGCTGACGTTGAGCTCATAATCGTCTTCAAAGTCATCATCAGCCATGCTGTCCTGATCGGTTGCTACTGATGTACACGCTGGGGGTGACTTTGCTTGTATGTCTCCCTGCACAGACACGTGTCTGTTTTCTGTAGCATGCAATTAAAGCAATTAAAAGAATTTCAACTCATCCACAGATGATAAAGCTTACACACCTACTGTGTAAATTAATTAAAATGTAACTGCTTTATACTGAGAGTCTTATACAATTATTATACAAACGTGCTATTCACTGAGAAGAAAACGTGGAATACAAATGTATTGAGTATCCGCACAAAAGATTTCACAAGGATAAGCAGGCAAAAGCTGGAAGTCTTTCCTGTGTAGTATATCACCATGCATCATTATGCATGCATGTATACAAACTGCAATTTATACTATTATAGATTGAATTCAAATCGGCAGTAGTGTCAACACTACCACTAAGTACCAGCTGGTTGATGAGAACCAAGCCTGCCTCACAAACGCCCCCTTCCCCACACTCTCCCAACAAACACACACAAAGCACACACACTAAACTTGTATCTTCATCTACCTAAAATATTCAGAATATGATAATGTAGCTTACCTCTCTCGCCAGTTGCAGCTTCATTGCGAGGACATTTCTGTGCTTCTTCTCCGCTGTTATGGACGGTGTTGATGAAGTGCCGATCGGCCGGATGCTTGGAATGGCTCCGGGTTTTAATAACAACTTTTTCGCAAATTTCATCCTAAATTTCATTAGGTTGGAAAAATCGTCCTCCTTTAAATGTGCAGAGCACATTATCGTCCTTTTATTTCTCTTCTGGAAGTCTCTGCGAGTGAACGGACGAAGCGGTCCCACGGCGGCCACACTAAGTTTGATCTGTGGGATATGTGTGGAGAGATATTTCTTCGGTTGCTCTGTTGCTGCATCCACCAACAACACAAACCTGCCCCGGCACATTTCTAGATCACCACAGAAAGAGTTCGCCCAAAACTGAAAACGATACAATTATCACACAGCGTACAGTCCACGTGTTGATACTTCGACAAACGGGAACGGAGCGGATCCATCGTGACAGGCTTGTGACGTTAAGTCACGTGACTTTTCCGAAGATTGCCGAAGATTTTTTCTTCGGAGGCCAGGTTTCATTTTTGTTAATATCAAAGTATCTACGCAAATTCAAAATAAACCGTGCACATATTTCCATTCCTGGTGCTTCTTTTTTTAAGTGGATAAATATATTTTATATCACAAAATGACTGTATTTCATGATTTGATGAAATGAAGCTGGGCACCCACCAGCTACACTTTAACTCATTCGAGACGTGCCGCCTCCGGATACGCGGCATATGCCGCGTTTCCGGAGGCGGCACGTCTCGAATGAGTTAAAGGCGCAATACCGCCGTAAATGTTGAAAGATACGCTTTGGTAACAGAGGTTACGAAACGTTACACACGGGTCTAGTTATGGTTCATTTAGACACAGGACAATCCAGTTCAGAACACGTCGTCTTTAAGTTTAAATCAAGTAATCTGACAATGACTCTACTCCGTTCTAGAAAATACATCGCTACCAGTACGAGAAACAGCTAAAAATAATTGACACGCTAACGGCAGCACAGAGTACATAAGTGCGATTACGCGCGTGCTTTTGCTACGCGTCCAAACTCCTGTTAATGCTGTGGTTCAGTCTTTTTGTTCCGTCCCGCACGTGATTTTGGACCCAGCTAGAGCTATACTTCCGCTAAGTCGGTCAAGCAGCTCACTAACTCAGTTGGCGGAGTTCTTGAACCCCGTTAGTTCTGAGAGTGCATAAGGTACGCAGAGTCATATCGGCCAGTGCACACATAACATACGATACACTGCAGTCACAAGTGAATCCCTATCAGCTTTACTTAGACTTACACTCGAACTTATTCTGTAGCAGATGATACTGGTAAATAACTGGATGATACATTAGACAGCCACACTTCATGTGCACCTGTCAGGACCGGATCCAGGGGGGGGGGGATGGTAATTTGGTACTACAGCACCCCCCTCGGCTTAAAAAAAAAAAATCATTCACTGCCAGTCCACAACATGGTCCGAGAAAGAGGGGGGGGGGGGGTGCTTTAATGTTATTGCAGCACCCTACCCCCCCCCCTTCTCTCTCTCTCTCTCTCTCTCTCTCTCTCTCTCTCTCTCTCTCTCTCTCTCTCTCTCTCTCTCTCTCTCTTTCCACTGTGCCGTCACAATTACAACAGTGTACAGTTTTTACATTGTCGTTGAGCCCCCCCCCCTCCCCCCGCCCTTTTTGAAAACTAGTTGATCCGGCGCTGGCTGTGGAATGGGGCTGTGACAACTGCGGTTATGGAATAAAGATGCAGGCAGTGTGGCTCTCAAATGTTCCGGCTGGTTATTTGTCAGTATCGTCTGCTACAGGATGAGTTCCCGTGTACGCCGTGGTAAAGCTGCCAGACTTCAGTGTATCTCATGCTGTCTCCGCGGTGTGCACTAACCTGGACTCCAATTAGTTAGTTATATCCAGTTTATTGTCCCACTGGCACCAAAGTGATCGGGGAGCTGGACTTCAAAGCTGATGCGTGCCTTAAAGGACCCCGGGTGACTGAGTTCAAACTCCGCAAACTGGGTTTGCGAGCTCAAGGCCCTAGCTGGGTATTTAAAAAAAAAAAAAAAAAAAAAAAAAAAAAAAAAAAAAAAAAAAAAAAAAAAACACGTGCGGAAGGGGAAAAAAAGACCGAGTCATCTGGTGTGTTGACAATGCATAACAAACAAAGACCCGCCACCACGAAATGAGTCTTAAGTCACTTTTGGGACATTTTGAGATATTGATATCAGCAGAAACTAGAAAGAAAACCCTTTTCAATGGTGCCAATAACACGTGAATCAGACGATTGGTCACTGAGTTATGGTTTATAGAAACTGGGGACCCCATACATGTACTCGACCACGCCACCCGACAATTTTCAAAATGAGTCTTAAGTCACTTTTTGTACATTTTGAGATATTGATATCAGCAGAAACTAGAAAGAAACCCCTTTTCGATGGTGCCAATAACATGTAAATCAGACGATTGGTCACCGAGTTATGGTTTATAAAAACTGGGGACCCCACACATGTACCCGACCATGCCACCCGACAATTTTCACTGATAGCGGGAAATCGGGTCAGGGACATTACGACTCATTTTGTGGTGAATGACATTGGTGTTGAAATGTGTCTTCAGATTGATGCGTAATATAACTTTAATTGCCGAAGCTAGACGAACGCTAACCCAGCTGCAAGAGGCATAACTCCTCTTGAGCTCGCGCGGTCGCGGGGGCCAGTGAGGATCTATGCCTTCTGGAGATGTTTGGATCGTTGTCTATGCATACGGTGGAAGCCGGTTATCCACCGTGAGTTGGCTTTCGTTCGTTGTTGAGAGTCGTTCGTTGCAAGCGAAACCTCACTATTAGTTCGACTGCTATGAGGACGCGTGCCGCAGTGATCGGTGCGAAACTATTCCTTTAGTTACATTACTAAAAGTGTTCCTCTTGAATATCCAAGACGATTCTAAAAATAAATGACCAAAGTCACAATGATTTCCTTCCATGTTGTTTATTAGAGATTAGATAAGACAAAAATGCACATGACAACAAATACAGGATATTAACGTAGTGCTAAGGGTCTGGTCAGCTATTGAAGTTTCGGAAATTTTGATCACTTATATCACTTGCACCTTCCACACTGTTTATTAGGGATTACATAAGAAAACAAAATACACATGGCAACATGTACGAATACAAGTTAGTTGTTGGAACTCGAAATCGGTGTCAAAGACGGATCGACCGTAAAGTGACCAGTCTCGCAATGGGACAACTTCCACGCTGTTTATCATATATTGATTAACTAACATAAAAAAAAACATGACAACATGTACCAATACAAGTTAGTCTTTGGGACACTCAATAAGGCTCAAAGACTGATCGATCTTGATAGTTCAAGGGTGCTGCCGTAATAGATTGGTGCTTGCAGGCGCCAAGCTATTCCGGCACCACTCTTGAACTATCATGGTCGATCCGTCTCTTGAGATGTTTCGTGGTCTTCAGATCCAATCTGTGGGTTCAGTGAGTTAGCGTTCCGGGGTTCATTAACAAAACAGACCATGAACGACTTTGAAGACATCCAGATCAAAAGGGTTACTGCTAAAGCTACGTTTCCATAAGTACGAATCCGATATGAAAACGAGCAGAATCCGAAGGGGGTCCGAGACAGAACAGCTCGTTCAAGTCATTTTTGTGATTGTGTGTTTCCCCCACTAAGCCAAGGTCCTCGGGCTCACGACGGTCGCAGTGGGCCCGCACTCAGCTGTGCGCAGTCCCAATGCGGCCGTCGTGCGCCCCAAGACGTTTTGTTACTGGGGCCATTTGTCCAAAGCGTCAATGAATTTCACATCCGACTGCGAAACGAACAGGATGCGATGTATTGCTCGCCCAAGGGAGCGATTTTTTTCCTACATGTGTTCCGACCAAATGTATGACGTATATTTTGCCATTTTTCATTGCTTTGCCTTATCGAGTTCAGATCGTATTCGCATCAGATTCGTGCTTATGGAAACCTAGCTTAAGTGTACATGACGCAAGAAAACAAACATCCAACAAAGAAAACGGCCAGCAACAAAAAAAGAAAAATCCGCATGGAGAGGCGTGGATGTGCAAAAGCAAATGCAAAACAAAACACACACAAACTTTTCACGGTTTATAAACCGCAGCCGCGTAACCAACAAAGAAAGAAATACGCTGCCAAAGCGTGTTCCTTATTTCTTTTGTTTGCGTGTTTCTTTCTTCGTTGCTTTTGGATTTCATTTAATCTTGTTTCTTCCTTAGTTGGTTACGTCCATCCCAGAAAGAAAAGGACACTCAGGCTGACGTCCGCAGCAGTGGGACCTCGCACAGTCGTGCGCGGGTCCATTTCGGCCGACGTCGGTCCGAGAACGTTTGTTGACAGGGTTTGGCTTTCGAAGACAATGTCCAGATCTGCGTTCTGTGTGTGTGGTTCAGACGCGGCCGACCCATCAGCGGAAGATGCAGATGTTGGTGAGCGGATATGACGTCAGGTAGATGTGCATGGTGGACAACTGGGGAACATCCTTGAGACACTTGGGAACGTCCTTGAAGAAGTACTGCAAACAACGGAGCGGAAATTTTTTTTTATTGTTATCTGCTTAATGGCCGGCGGGGCTTTGATTGCAAAAATATCGTTAATTCAACGTGTCCGTGATGTTAATTGTTTTGCCACAACATAGACTTTCCTTTTCACTACTCGTGTGAGTAGGCACTCGTAACAGGGTTATGACTGCTCCATGCTCGCTTGGGTGGAACCCTTCTGCATACAAAGGCGAAGAAGCGGAGTAATGTTTGTCCAGGCAAAAAGACGCGCTTGGTCAGATAGCATGTATGTGAATCAAAATGGCGCAGTTACAGTGCGCCTGAATTGATCAGTGTTCATAGGCAATAGCTGTTCCTTCATCCCATAACCTGCCCGTTAGGGCCGTCCCTTATCGCTCCGGTGCCGTGGACATTAAAGCCGAACTAACCAGAAATGTTTTCCCGTTTACGAAATCCAAACTTCATACCTTACATTGTTAGCTCTTTCCCATTGTGCAAAGGCTATCGGGCCGATATCGGCTGCTGTTGGCCAAGGGCGGCCGACGTAGGCCTGATGGCCTTTTACGCATTGGGATCGTCGAAAAATTATTGTAAATCCAATTTTTATACCTTACATTAGACCTTTCGTCGAGCATTATTCGTCGAGCATTATTGTAAGACGAACATGTTTAAAGGAGATGTTGCGAACATTTATCCTTTATTATTTAGAGCAGGCCCATTTAAAGAGTATGTAGATTCTATATGAAACTTACTAACGTCGCTTATAACAAGGCATTCTGATAGGGCTGACCACACGTTTTCAATGTGATTTAATCCTTTATCCTGCTTACAATCACCGACTACAGCTGCCAGCCCCACTCGACAAGAAACAACCAAGCAACCGAAGCCCAGGACTTGAAATCAACGGAAGACCACAAGCAAGAAGGAACTCGTCAACTTTTCTCCCACACCTATAATAGGGTGGTTGAGACTCACCCTCCCACACCTATAATAGGGTGGTTGAGACCCACACCTGATAAAGGGTGGATGAAACAAGAAACGACCAAGCAAGCAAGGCCCAAGACTCCAAATCAACAGGAAAACCACAAGCAAGAAGGAACTCTTCGACTATTCTCCCACACCTATAATAGGGTGGTTGAGACCCGCCCTCCCACACCTATAATAGGGTGGTTGAGACCCACTCCCACACCTATAATAGGGTGGTTGAGACCGACTCCCACACCTATAAGAGGGTGGGTGAGACCCACTCCCCACACGCATTTAAGGGCAGTCGGAACCCCCATCTCTCACCACACCGAATTGAGAAATTTTTCCCCAAACACATTTTTCAGCTTGGGAAGTAAAGGGTTAAAAGCTAACCAACTTTCACTACCCGGCTAAGGACCATTGGATTGAGCACTCATGGCGAGGCACTTTAACAGGAGGCACAAGAAAGCGAAGGCGCAACGACACAAATACAGAGAAAACGGTGTAGTAAAACTGTTGCCGCTAGGGTTTCACGTGAAAGAAAAACAGAAGATAGTGGTAGAAAACCCTTTAAAATAGAAACAAATAACGACGTTTCGGATCAAAGATCCTTCCTCAGCCCACAGAGAAATACGCAGGTATAGAATAAGACAATCATTTCCATCCTCATCATCTATACCTGCGTATTTCTCTGTGGGCTGGCGATTGGGTGCCTGATAGGCGGGGGCAGGTGATCTAACTGTTGTCTGTCCAGCGCTGTGATTCCCCTTGGTTTGAGTACTGACAATTCTGCCAGCGCTAGCCTCACCTATCTGGTTTGTGAGTATCATGTATAACTCGAGGCAAAATTTGTATCGTTACATTGTTGTGTAATGTTCTGTGCATCTACTGTGGGAAATCAGGGTATTTACCCGACCACATATAGTAGCGCACCTTCATGTTTGTGTATGTATGTTTCTCTTGCCTACTTCCTAAGTTCCGGAGAAAGACATGGGTTATATAAGAGACCTGATCCATTCTTTTTGAGGATGGAAATGATTGTCTTATTCTATACCTGCGTATTTCTCTGTGGGCTGGCGATTGGGTGCCTGATAGGCGGGGGCAGGGGATCTAACTGTTGTCTGTCCAGCGCTGTGATTCCCCTTGGTTTGAGTACTGACAATTCTGCCAGCGCTAGCCTCACCTATCTGGTTTGTGAGTATCATGTATAACTCGAGGCAAAATTTGTATCGTTACATTGTTGTGTAATGTTCTGTGCATCTACTGTGGGAAATCAGGGTATTTACCCGACCACATATAGTAGCGCACCTTCATGTTTGTGTATGTATGTTTCTCCTGCCTACTTCCTAAGTTCCGGAGAAAGACATGGGTTATATAAGAGACCTGATCCATTCTTTTTGAGGATGGAAATGATTGTCTTATTCTATACCTGCGTATTTCTCTGTGGTCTGGCGATTGGGTGCCTGATAGGCGGGGGCAGGGGATCTAACTGTTGTCTGTCCAGCGCTGTGATTCCCCTTGGTTTGAGTACATTTGTGTGGACGGGGGGGAACAATCAAATAAAAGTCATTCAAAAAACATTAATAATATCAGAACATTCTAACATCCCATTTGTACCTGATATTAATATATTAAATCTGTAATACTTATAATGCTAATATTGAGACATATTAAAACTCTAAACTAATACAATTACTAAAACATTATTTAAAACTTAGAGAGCATTATTAACGACATTATGAGCGAACACAATGTCTTACTTTCCACTTACACCCTCTACAAGTGTCCATCCAGGCCAGTGATACCCACGCGATGAAACAGCTGTATAAACACACACACACACACACACACACACACACACACACACACACACAAGTATGCACACACACTTTTACCAGTTGTGTAGATTTACAAAATATTTAAGAGTCGGACGGCAACAGGGATGAAAGACAGTTTCCTGCGGTTGGTTTTACATGATGGTTGTCTGTATCGGCGACCAGACGGGAGCAATTCAAAGAGGTCTTTCATCAGTTTTTCCCCAATGATCTTTGAGCTGAGATAAACAATTCTCTGAAGACTGTTTTTGTTTTTAACACTAAGATTTGGGAACCAACTAATGAACGAAAAAGTCAGGACGCTTTCTAGGAAAGATTTGTAAAACAAAGTTAAAATGGCCCTGTCAACAGAGAAAGAGTTCAGCTTTCTCAGAAAATACAATCTCTGTTGGCCTTTCTTCACAACAGTTTCAGTATTTTCATCCCAATTCAGTTAATCATCGAAGATGGTGCCTAAGTATTTATACTTCTGGACAATGGCAACTTCCTTATCATATATAATAGTCTTACTGTGATCCTGCTTGTTCATCCTAAAATCAACAATTAGGTCACATGTCTTACCCACTTTAAGCTATAAAAACGAGTCATCGCACCATTGAACAAAGTCAGTCAATGAGGGTCCGTGTTCATCGGATGACCCTTGCTGAAGGGAAAGTAAGGCGCTGTCATCTGAAAACTTGACAATGTAACTGTCAGCATGACAACTCCTACAATCGTCAGTGTAGTGGATGTAAAGGAGTGGAGACAAGCAGCACACCTGAGGGGACCCGGTGCATGTGACAGCATTAGAGAAGTGACCATTAACCAAAACACGTTGTGGTCTACCTATAAGGAAATCTGTAATCCACAAAACAAGCTGTGGTTGAAGGTTTTTGTCGAGGTGATTCATGCTGGAGTCATCTTGACACACACAAAAACAAAAAAACGAATAATAAAAAAAATGCTGACAAAGTACAATTTTGCTATAAACGGTACTGTCTCGTGGCAAAAGATGTTGTTCTAATTCTCATCGTGGATATGCTTATTTGTTTGTTTGTTGGTTGGTTGGTTGGTTGGTAGGTAATGGCTGGTTGTCTGGTTTGTTTGTTCAATGTTTATTTATTTGTTTGCTATGTGTTTGTTTGTGTGTTCTGTCTCAAAATGAGATCGTACTAACAGAGCTACATGATGTGCTCTTGGTTTAATTCAATTCAATTCAATAAGCTTTATTTATCCCGATAGGGGCAATTAAAGTGGTCCGACAGGCTCAGTGACTTAGATATACACAAAACTTACATTACAATTTGCACGCAATAATGATACAACAATCAATTTAATTAAAATCTAGTGTATTTCAAAACAGCACAACAACAATTTATGTTTTAAAAAAAGCATACGTGCACATATCAACTCCACCAGCCCATTAGATTGGGTGTGGTAGGGTGAGGTCAAAACTCGTTTGATCCCCAACATACGGTGGAACTCGCCCATCATATCGGAGGTGAACTGGGTTCCTCTGTCACTTAAAACCGACCTCGCGGGAAGATTGAAAACATGGCTTCCGCTACCGACACTGTATCAATCTTCTGCAGTGGGACAGCCTCCGGATACCGTGTCGCCACATCGATCAGAGTAAAGATGTAGCGATGGTTAGCCTCTGATGGGGGCGACAACGGCCCCACAATGTCCACCGCCACTCGATCGAAAGGGATCTCAATGCGCGGCATCAACTGAAGGGGCACGTTAGAAACCCGGTCCTTCGGGGTCGTCCTCTGACAAATGTCGCACGAGCGACAATATCGTGCGATGTCAGTCGACACCCCGGGCCACGAAAATCTGAGCCGAACACGCCCCAGAGTTCGTTTAACACTGAAATGACCCGCCAATAAACCGTCATGAGCCGCTAACAACACTGTGTCAGGCAGCTACATGGACGATGAACCCAAAGTGTGAAGTGAATGCTGCGCATGTGATGAATAAGCGATGACGTTGACATCATGTGTTCTACTTAAAGACAAAAGCTGTTCTGTGCCGTTTTCAGAAAAGCGAGATTTACATTGTTATACGATAAAATCTCGCCTTTCTGAAGAATAGAGATTTGGTACGTATGTGCAAGCTACCACCTGTATATATATGTTTTATGGTATATTACGTACTGTGTGATGGGATAATTAGGTCGACGCTTTTAACTTATATGGCTCTGAATTCTTCTTATTATAATTCTTTAACGCCTTCTCTCGCAATAGACGCGCATTTTATTTTTAACATCTTCTTCTGTCTTAACGCCAAAGATTCCCATCTTTCCAAGGAGTTTGGATGCAACTTGAACTGGTGTCATCAAGAGGCATAGATCCTCATGAGCCCCGGCGGATGCGGGGGCTCATGAGGATCTATACCTCTTGCAGATGGATCACTTTATTTCACATTTTACTCGACAGTGATGGGGTTAACAAAGTCAATGTGTGTAGGAGTGGTGTCGGAGAGCAACACTGAGGCGACTGATTGTTCTAGTTTCATGCAGGTCTGACCTTCGATTTGAATAATAGAGGGGCATTGTGCAGGCACTCAACAAGTAGGCCTACATTGTGCAAACCATCTTCCATCTCAGTGCAAAAAGCATAGATTCCCTTCAGTCCTTACAAACTACAGGGGCTCGTGAGAATCGATGCCTGTCGACTATATATATGGGGCGGTCCGTGGCGCAGTGGTTAAGGCGCCTGCCACCAATGCTAAAGGTGCGAGGTTCGATTACGGGTTCCGGCGTCGGATTTTTCTCCTCTAGTAAGTGTCACCGTTAATTCGGGCGGACCGTCGGGGGTTCTTTCTCCGGGTACTCCGGCTCTTCCTCCCCCTCCACTTTGGTATCAGCTTCAGCCCACTTAATCAAATTTCAAATAGAAACGATTTTGAATTTCCAAAAACTTCAGTAGCTCGCTTGAGCTTGCCCTTAGCACCACGTGAATGTTCTGTGTTTATGTACAGTGTGTGAGTGAATGCGCGTGATTCACGTGAGCGTGCTTGTTGGGTTCAGTTCGCGGCGGCGCTTTGAGCCGATTTTCAATTGGGATAAAGCGCCTATTTAATGCGCTTATTATTATTATTATTATTATATAATCGTTTGGTATCATTCCCGTTCTTCGACTGAGAAAACATTCTCGTATTTATGCTTTTAGTTTTGGCAGGCATGTAAAGCTTAGCGAAGCCTTACTCACACACCTTCAGTAAACTCATTACCCATACAAACTGCCAAATTAATCGAACACATTCCCAACAGCAAGAGGTATAGAACCTGATGACCCACCGCATTCACGCGGGCTCATGAGGATCTATGCCTCTTGAGGAACCCAATTTGTATTCATGTTCCTTGGACGGTTGTGGGGTTCTCTTTGTACTTGATTTCAGACGACAGAATATATGCGTTCAGCGGCAGAAAACATTTACTGAGCACCGTAAGATTCTTCTCTTTTTGACACACAGATATGTAGATTTAAAGCCAGACATACTATTCTGTGAGTCTAAGAAGCCATGCCTTATCATATATGTTTATTATGCTATAGGTTTATTTTACTTCACTTACTTAGATGTGTGTGCACACTTAGAATGACTGCTATACATATGTGTGTTTTGCTATTTTAGAGTCTGCTTGATTGTGATGTATGTATGTTTTATGTGTTGATGGTCATATGGACGCTCGTCAGCTATGCCGCAAAAAAATTCCTAATGTTAATGCATATGGCAATAAAGTTTATCTTATCTTATCTTATGACTGTAAGTCCTTGCAGGATTTACTCATACAAATCTGTGTCTTTAATGCGTGAAGACTGTGGCACGCTAGAGTACTCAGCCTGAGTCAACACAATTTACATGTGTACAATTGTCCGCTGCTTTGTGATTTGGACGTGACGGTTTCAGGCCGCAGGGACCCTAATAGCAGAGACGCACACATCTTAACCCCTTCACTGCCAGTGGACGCACACTGCCTTTTGGAAATCGTATATTTAATAACATAGATCCTCAGTTGTCAAGGAACGTGGATAAGTATAGTGGTTTCAGCAAGGGGCATTGATCCTCATGAGCCCCCGCAACTGGTATGAGGATCTATACCTTTGCCAATTGGGTGGGTGGTGCTCAGTGTTTTTTGTCTGTAGTGAACGAGTTAATGGTAGACTTTTGTTGTTGATTAAAAAAACCCAAAAAAACAACAACAACAAAAAAAAACAAACAAACAAACACTAAAAAACAACAACAATGTTTACACGCATCATAAAGATAAATGCTGACGCACAGATACCAGCTCAGACCTTTCTTCTAAAGAATTGTCGGTCGTGCACATGATAAACACACAAAAGTGACACTTTCGAAATATTAAATCATTGTCATAATGAGTGGTAGCGCTTTTTTTTCAATTCAATTCAAATAACTTTATTATCCCTTGAAGTGCAATTGCATTTGTGTGGACGGGGGGAACAATCAAATAAAAGTCATTCATAAACCATTAATTAATATCAGAACATTCTAACATCTAATTTGTATCTGATATTATTATACTAAATCTGTAATACTTATAATGCTAATATTAAGACATATTAAACTCTAAACTAATACAATTACTAAAACATTATTTAAAACTTAGAGAGCATTATTAACGACATTATGAGCGAACACAATGTCTTACTTTCCACTTACACCCTCTACAAGTGTCCATCCAGGCCAGCGATACCCACGCGATGAAACAGCTGTATAAACACACACACACACACACACACACACACACACACACACACACACACACACACACACACACACACACACACACACACACACACACACACACACACACACACACACACACACACACACACACAAGTACGCACACACACTTTTATCAGTTGTGTAGATTTACAAAATATTTAAGAGTCGGACGGCAACAGGGATGAAAGACAGTTTCCTGCGGTTGGTTTTACATGATGGTTGTCTGTATCGGCGACTAGACGGGAGCAATTCAAAGAGGTCTTTCATCACGTGAGTATCACTAGCCATGATGGAAGTAGCTTTTCTTACAATCTGACGATCGCAGAACACAGCTAAATTTCTTTGTTCTTCCCCAATGATCTTTGAGCTGAGATAAACAATTCTCTGAAGACTGTTTTTGTTTTTTACACTAAGATTTGGGAACCAGCTAATGAACGAAAAAGTCAGGACGCTTTCAAGGAAAGATTTGTAAAACAAAGTTAAAATGGTCCTGTCAACAGAGAAAGAGTACAGTTTTCTCAGAAAATACAATCACTGTTGGCCTTTCTTCACAACAGTTTCAGTATTTTCATCCCAATTCAGTTTATCATCGAAGATGGTGCCTAAGTATTTATACTTCTGGACAATGGCAACTTCCTTATCATGTATAATAGTCTTACTGTGATCCTGCTTGTTCATCCTAAAATCAACAATTAGGTCACATGTCTTACCCACGTTAAGCTATAAAAACGAGTCATCGCACCATTGAACAAAGTCAGTCAATGAGGGTCCGTGTTCATCGGATGACCCTTGCTGAAGGGAAAGTAAGGCGCTGTCATCTGAAAACTTGACAATGTAACTGTCAGCATGACAACTCCTACAATCGTCAGTGTAGTGGATGTAAAGGAGTGGAGACAAGCAGCACACCTGAGGGGACCCGGTGCATGTGACAGCAGTACTAGAGAAGTGACCATTAACCAAAACACGTTGTGGTCTACCTATAAGGAAATCTGTAATCCACAAAACAAGCTGTGATTGAAGGTTTTTGTCGAGGTGATTCATGCTGGAGTCATCTTGACACACACAAAAACAAAAAAACGAATAATAAAAAAAATGCTGACAAAGTACAATTTTGCTATAAACGGTACTGTCTCGTGGCAAAAGATGTTGTTCTAATTCTCATCGTGGATATACTTATTTGTTTGTTTGTTTGTTTGTTGGTTGGTTGGTTGGTTGGTTGCTAATGGCTGGTTGTCTGGTTTGTTTGTTCAATGTTTGTTTATTTGTTTGTTATGAGTTTGTTTGCGTGTTCTGTCTCAAACTGAGAACGTACTAACAGAGCTAGAGGATGTGCTCTTGGTTTAATTCAATTCAATTCAATTCAATTCAATAATTTATCCCGATAGCGGCAATTAAAGTGGTCCGACAGGCTCAGTGACTTACATATACACAAAACTTACATTACAATATGCACGCAATAATGATACAAACAATCAATTTAATTAAAATCTAGTGTATTTCAAAACAGCACAACAACAATTTATGTTTTTAAAAAAATATGTATACGTGCACATATCAACTCCACAAGCCCATTAGATTGGGCGTGGTATGGTGAGGTCAAAACTCGTTTGATCCCCAACATACGGTGGAACTCGCCCATCATATCGGAGGTGAACAGTGTTCCTCTGTCACTTATAGTCTAGCAGCTTTTCGCAATTTCTGCAGAGGTAAGTAGTTCGTCAAAAGAGTAACAATGGTTTGCAGGTACGAAACGAAAGTACTAATGCCATATAGTTTATGCATGACAACAATATTTGTCCTTAGGATGGAGACATTTTTGTAGAAGTGTTTTTCGAAAGCTTTTTTTCGATGTGAGGGAACCAGTCCTCGTACACCGCCCGGATAAGGTGCAAGACATTTTTTTGTGCATAACATTGAAAATTTCAAGCATACAAGTTACAAGTTTATTCCAGTGAGTAAATTAAAATCATCAGCAAGTAAACATGCATACATATATACGATAAAATAAGTTTTAAAGTATTATTTTTAATGCGGTAAGCATGGTCGCGTCGCTAGTTTCAAAATGGGGGTCAGCGAGAAGCCTTCTAAAGAAGTCAATCAGACGCGCACGGTTGATGAAGCTTTACTTTGCTCCTGAATTGAAACAGAGATTATTTTCGATTTGAACATCTTATCAACGTCAAATACGTTATTTTTCCTGGTCTTGAAAACAGCCTTTTCCATAGAACTCGGTCTTTTGTGGGAGGAAAGCATATCGAAAGTAAACTCCCTTTGTGTATGTTGTGCAATGTGTCTGCCGACCATCTTCAACATTCTGAAGACTTTTTGGCCGGATACAACATGCATGTTGTTCGTCTGTTTTTCAGCCTAGCGGCTCTAAGTGCAGGTCTGCTCTTTTTTTTATTTTATTAGTGGAGATGGGATTTTTAACTGGTCAAGCACAATCGTATCCGACTGGTTTCAAGCACAAGCCAGGCAGAGTGAAATCCATCTCCGAACCGTTTCCATCAAAATCACCATGTTTAGCTAAACAACTAAATATAAAATTTTAGTTTTTGCAACCAATTCAACCAATCCGCACTCAAGTACTCACAAGGACTCTTATGATTAAGCTTTATCAGGACTGCATGAGACACAATACAGATAGTAGCCCTCTCTATTATATTACATGTTTTATTTATTTATTATTGATTCATGTATGTATTCACTTACATATTTATTTATTATTTTATTTTATCCTTTTAATTATGGATGGAAGGAATTCCTTGATGCACATGATCACTATAGTGGTATGGTAGTGGTCACCAAGGAGAGGAAATTTGTTTTCAATATGTATACATCTGTGCATGTTCATAATCTATCCTTTACTTAACATGCATATTCATAGGTCCCAGGTATCCCCAACTTATTTTATTAATTTATTATTTTGTTTGTTTGTTTGTGATGTATGTTTGCACATACACATCAGCATAAAATGATTGATTGTACATTGTTTAACTTCCCGACAGCAACAAGACTATATCAGGACGTACCTGCACTGCTTGTGAAAAAACCCAAACTAAACAGAATATTGAATGTATGTCGCCAGCTGGTCTAATACACTAAATAAACATAACTAGACCCTTTAGCAACACACATCCAATATCAAGAGCTACAAGCAGTGCAGACAGTAGGAAGAGTTTAAAAAAGGTAAATACAGGTGAATGTACCAAGGGTAGACAGAAACACACGCCCCAGAATAGAGGGGAAAACCCACCCTGTGGGGCTGACCAGGGTCACCCTGGGAACTAAAAAGTAGTTAACCCCACCCAAGTCCCACAGGGTAGACCTGGGTGGGGGACATCAGCATACAAGATGAGAACATACATATACACATATATGATGTGAACATAACATGTACACATATATGGTAATAGGTGCATACCACCCGCTCCCCACCCCACATACAAAACCACAGAACACCCATTAAAGGACATGCACATCTGTGCATGTTCATAATATATTCTTTACTTGGTATTCATATGTCCTAGTTATTTAAATTTATTATTAATTTTTATTTGTTTGAAAAGTAGGTTTTGTACATATGCTGATGTTCACACACACATATATGGTAATACTGCCCACTCCCAACCATACTCCACAACCAGAGAACACCCACCAAACAACACTTACATCTGTGCATGTTCATAATCTATCCTTTCTCTTGGCTTGACTTCGCGAACGAAGATTCTATAGGGCTTGCCCACGTCGTCTGCAGGCATTTTCGTGGCTGCGGAGGCCAATCCGGGACAGGCAGGTTCGACCGCAGTGGCTGCAGGGGAAGGTCTGGTCAGGGTTCTGAGTTACGACAACTCTGTTTTTTCTTCTAAGCCGCTTGTCCTTAAGGTTAGCTCTGCGAGAGTCCTCAAAGGAGACGGCTGCCTTGTGAATGGTGGAGCGCCAGGTGTCACGGTCCGCAGCAAGCGAAGACCACTGGCGGTGGTCGATTTGGCAGGCACTAAGCGACTTCTGAGACCGTCTTTGTATCTCTTCTTTGGTGCCGCTCTGTCTCGGTGTCCAGTGGCGAGCTCGCCGAACAGAGTGATCTTGGGTAGGCGATGATCCTCCATCCTGGAGACGTGCCCCGCCCAGCGAAGCTGTGTCCGCAGCAGCAAAGCCTCGATGCTCACAGTTTCCGCCTGTTCAAGGATCTCGACGTTGGTGACATAGTCACTCCAGTGAATGCTGAGGATTGTACGCAGGCAGCGCTGGTGAAAGCGTTCGAGGAGTCGTAGTTGGCTGCGGTAGAGGGCCCAGGACTCGGAACCGTACAGCAGGGTGGTGAGGACGACAGCTCTGTACACGCTGATCTTGGTGCCTTTTTTCAACTGTTGATTGTGCCACACCCGCTTGAATAGTCGCCCGAAAGCACTGTTCGCTTTTGCCAGCCTGTTGTCCAGCTCCTTGTCCAGCTTGGCGTCTGACGTGATGATGCAGCCAAGGTAGGTAAACTGGTGTACAGACTTCAGTTCGGACTCGCCGATGGTGATGTGGGGAGGGCGATGCTCTTCCTTGGGTGCCGGCTGATGAAGGACCTCGGTCTTTTTCAGACTGACCTCAAGTCCAAAGAGCTGGGCAGCATCTGCGAAGCAGGACGTAATGCGCTGCAGGGCTCTCTCTGTGTGTGCAACGAGGGCAGCGTCATCAGCAAAGAGCAGCTCACGAATCAGTTGGTCTAGGGTTTTCGTGTGGGCCTGCAGTCGTCTGAGGTTGAACAGGCTGCCATCGAGACGATACCTGATGTACACTGCGTTGTCATCGTCGAGGTCCACTGTGGCCTGCTTCAACATCATGCTGAAGAAGATGGTGAAGAGGGTCGGTGCCAGCACGCAGCCTTGCTTCACGCCGTTGCGAATGGGGAATGGTTCTGAGAGGTCACTGTTTAGTCTGACCTGGCCTTGCGGGTCCTCGTGGAGCTGGACGATCATGTTGAGGAACTTTGGGGGACAACCTAGTCGCTCCAGGATCTGCCACATACCTTGCCTGCTCACAGTGTCAAACGCTTTTGTTAGGTCGACAAACGTTACGTACAGCCCTTTGTTCTGCTCGCGGCACTTCTCCTGAAGCTGTCTCAGCACAAAGACCATGTCGGTGGTACTCCTGTTGGCTCTGAAGCCACACTGGCCCTCTGGGAGGTGGTCTTCAGCGATGGCAGGTACCAGCCGATTCAGGAGCAACCTTGCGAGAATTTTCCCGGCAATGGACAGCAGGGTAATTCCACGATAATTAGAGCAGGCAGACTTCTCTCCTTTGTTCTTGTACAGGGTGATGATGACTGCATCACGGAGATCCTTTGGTAGTGTTCCTTTTTCCCAGCAGCAGAGAAAGAGGTCGTGGAGCTTGTTGTGCAGTGCTGGGCCTCCATGTTTCCAGATCTCTGGCGGGATTCCGTCAATGCCTGCTGCTTTGCCACTCTTGAGCTGGTGGATGGCTGTGAGGGTCTCTTCGGCGGTGGGCGGTTCGTCCAATTCAACCTTTAGTGGAAGGTGTGGGATTTGGAGGATGACTGTTTCTTGAACAGTGCGTTCAGCGCCGAAGAGGTCCTGAAAGTATTCCGACCAGCGGTTCAAGATGGAGGTATTATCTGTGAGGAGTGCCTGTCCATCAGCGCTTCGCAGGGGACTTTGTACCAGGTGCCTAGGGCCATACACTGCTTTCAGTGCTTCGTAGAAGCCCCTGTAGTCACCGTTGTCAGCGCAGAGCTGGGTCCTCTGTGCGAGTCTGGACCACCACTCGTTCTGGAGCTCTCTAAGCTTGAGCTGGAGACTGCTGCAGATGAGGCGGAAGGCAGACTTCTTCACAGGGCAGGAAGGCTGGGCTAGGTGGGTCTGGTGGGCGGCTCTTTTTTTTGCTAGAAGTACCTGGATCTCTACGTCGTTTTCGTCAAACCAGTCTTTGTTCCTCTTTCTAGCAAAGCCCAAGACTTCCACAGAGGATTTTACAATAGCAGTTTTCAGTTGTTCCCAGAGTGTTTCAGGAGAGGAGTCTGCTGGATCAACTGTGTCTTTGAGCATGCGCTGTAAATCGGCCTGAAGGGCAGCTTTCTTGTCGTCACGCTGAAGGCTGGAAACATCAAGCTTTTTCTTGGGAAGGCCCCCTTTCTTGGGTTTCAGCTTGAGTTTGCAGCGAACAAGGCGGTGGTCAGTGTGGCACTCTGCGCTGGGCATCACTCTGGTGAGGATGACGTCACTGCGGTCCCTCTGACGTACTAGGACATAGTCGATAAGGTGCCAGTGCTTGGAGCGAGGATGCATCCAGGTGGTCTTTCGACTGTCCTTTTGCTGGAAAGTAGTGTTGGTGATGACAAGTTGCTGCTCTGCACAGAGCTCCAATAGTAGGCGACCATTGTCATTGCAGTTCCCAACGCCATGCTTGCCGAGGACTCCTTTCCAGGCTTCAGAGTCTTGGCCCACTCTAGCGTTGAAGTCGCCAAGGATGATGACTTTGTCGTCTGCAGGGGTGCTCTGCAGGAGGCTGCGCAGGTCAGAGTAGAACTTGTCTTTTTCTGCAGGCTCTGCCAGGAGGGTTGGGGAGTACACACTGAGAAGGGTGACGTATAGCTGGTGTCTCAGTGGGAGGCGCATGGACATGATGCGGTCGGAGTGACCCGTTGGTAGGTTTTCCAACTTAGTCGCAATGGGGGTCTTCACCATGAAGCCCACGCCTGAGAGCCGTCTTTCTGATGCAGGCCTGCCCGACCAGTAGAGGGTGTAGCCAGCGCCAAGTTCTTGGAGGCTGCCTTCCTTCGGAAGGCGTACTTCGCTGAGTGCGGCGATGTCGATGTTTAACCTCTGCAATTCATGGGCAATGAGGGCGGAGCGACGTTCAGGGCGTCCGCTGTCTGCTGTGTCGAGCATGGTTCGGATGTTCCAGCATGCTACGTTGAGTCCGGTCGTGGTCGTCATGAGAGTGGATCCATTGTTTTTTCTTGTTTTCTGACCGCATGAGAAGATGCCCGTTGACCGCGGCTAGCCAACTGGGGTTACGAGGGGATGAGCTTTGGTTAGGCCACCTTTTCTAGGCCCCTCTCCGTGTGGAGCAAGCAGTGCTGTCCCTAGAGAAGGCTGCTTGGTCGTTCAGGGTGTGCCGAGTGACGTTGTCATCCCCAGGTCAACATCAGGCGACCAATATCCTGAACCGCCTGCATGCAGGTTTGAGACTGCGGCTTCCAGTGACATCTTTCACCTGCCGTTTTGCCCCTTGCCCATCGCTACAGGACTTGGAAAGTTCAGTGTCATAGTCCGTGGGCGTTTCCTAAAGCCTGCGCGGTGGAGCTTTTTGGTGGAGTGCAGTGTGCGCAGTACTGGCCCCACCCTTTAAACCTTTGGTTCGTTTGCCATGGCCTAGCAAGCTGGGACGGTGGCATCGAGGTCCTCGGGTCGTAGGTTTTATATCAGACTGTCCTTGTCTTAGTCTCTGGCTCAAAAGCCTTCCCCGGAGACACGGGGGCTTTGATGTCAGGGGTTTCCTCCCTTAGCCTTTCCGCAGCCAAGCGGCCAGGCCTGCAAGGCAGCAGGGGACTCGTGGGGGCCGGTGTCGTCTATGTCCCGTGCAGATGTGAACATCTGCCCACTGCCCAGACGGTGACACCAGAGGAGAAAAATCCAACGCCGGAACCCGGTATCGAACCTCGCACCTTTGACATTGGAGGCAGACGCCTTAACCACTGCGCCACTTCAGAAAACAAGAAAATATACACATATATAGATGGTAATAGGTGCCATACTGCCTGCTCCCAACCCTTACCTAAATACACACATAAAACCGCAGAACACCTACCAAAGGAAGGACATGCACATCTGTGTATGTTCATAATTTTTAATCTATCCTTTACCTAGCATGCATATGTCCCAGGTACCTTAGACTTACTTTATCTTATTTATTTAAATTATTTATTTATTTTGTTTGTTTGTAATGTAGGTTTTGCGGTACATACACATCAGCATACAGCTCAAGAACATACACCATGGTGCCCCTGTGCATGTGGCCACCAGTACTATTCTGTCAGATCTGTCACACCCAGCCAATCATCTCTTCGAGCTTCTGCCCTCTGGCCGGCGGTTTCGTGCTTTTAAAGCCAGAACCTCTCGATTCAGATGCTTTTTTTTTTTTCCAGAAGCTGTCCTCAATACATCACCATGCACGGAACAACGTGATTCCATGATTTGTGACATATGACTGATTTGTGTTTAATATTGTTTTTATCTATCTTTTAGTGCTGTATATAGGATGATAGCCAACTAAGTGTATGACATGATGAATGCCCTACAAGTGAGGACATATTTTACTGTCGCCATGCCACACAAAAATCCTTGTAACGTTTTACTTGGTGAATAAATGTCTTATGTCTTATACACGTACATGGTAATAGGTGCAGTATCGCTCGCTCCCAACCCCAATCCAGTTACACACACAAAACCGCAGAACATCCACCAATGTACATCTGTGCATGATCATAATCTATACTTTACTTAGCATTCTTATGTCCCAGGTATCTTTGACTTACTTTATCTTATTTATTTAACTGCCGTGAGATGGCCGTAGTCTACCGCGCGGCGTTAAATCCAAATAACTATTTATTAAAATTATTAATTTATGTTTGTTTGTAATGTAGGTTTTGTACATACACGGTAATAGGTGCCATACCGCCCCACTTTCAACCCCAGCCCACATACAAAACCACAGAACACCCACAAAAGACATGCACAATTGTATACTGATGGGCATTAGTGGACTGTAAAATCTATATATAGAGACTTCAGGTTAAGCAAGTGGCTTGTATTGACTGCCTGTATTTTAGCTGCCCACCTACAAATTTCATGTGTACAGTTAACCACACTGCACATGCAGCCATCAGTTCTGTGAAAAGTACTGTTGGCCTCATGCACAGGGGCACAAAAACTTAGAGATAAGGCCACACCTGATAACAATAACAGTACTAATAATAATATGCATACTCGGCCACTAGTTCTGTAAACAGCACCTTTGTAAACAGTACCTGTGGCTATGCACACATACATCATGGATGTTGCTACCACTGATCACTTCAAACAATAGGCTGCCCAGTTCACATTTTGATACCGTGAACTAGCCTGCACATGAACTAGCCTCAGTTCTGTAAATAGTACTGGTGGCCACATGCACAGCGGCACCAAACTTAAAGGTGAGGCCAAAACTGCCACCTCAAACAAAACCAAACGCTACATACACACACATATCAATGATACAGTCAACCTCTGTGTGCGTTAGGGGGAACACGCTTAAAGTATGGGACTGTAAATCTTACAGCGAAATGTCAAAACCAGTAAGAAGATAATGTAACAGCAACAAGTACATGTATTTTGTAAACCACTCAAAACATGACAACTCATCGAGTCTAATGGTGTTATGAGTGGGTGATGGAAACACTGAAAGAAATAGTACGTGTACATTATAAAGTATGTGCCTCCTCCCCCCCCCCCTCCCATAACTACCTGTTTATCATAAAACATAGATATCTCATTCATTTGATCACTTGACTGATTTATTAAATCATCTCTGTGTCACCTTTCTCCGTTTTCTTTCTCGTTTTAATCCCAATATATATGTCAGTGCTAATGTCAGCTGCTAAGAATCCTTGCAGCGAACTGCAAATATCTATATGCAGACAAACTGCAAATAACACAGCAGCAAAATAAGTTCCTCTTTTGTGCAGTAGGCTACTGCTAGCAAGATAGGGTTCAATTTTAAACAAAGCATTGCATGAACTTCCAAGCGTGTTCACATTGTGCTGTGTATTTTTTTTTTCAGTGTGAAGTGTACTGTACCATCAGTGATCACTGAGACTGCATAATTGGCACTGGCAGTGATCGCACATCACAACATAGCTTGTCAGTGCAACTGATTAAAATAAATGTTACTGCTGCATAAAATAATTAATCAAGTTCCGAAACTTTGCTCAGCCATGACAGTTAAAACCAAGTGGTGTGGCACTCTTTTTCTTTTACAGAATGCAGCATAGGGTTTGAAGATAGCGTTTGTGTTGTGGGTTGCGTTTTGTTTTGGTGCGGTGTTGTCGAAATGAAACGGGCAAAGCGATGGTAAAGTGAATGGAAATTAACGTGACAAACCTTTATCAAGCCGTAAAAATGCACACAGCAACTTTACACGTTTGTTTTTTTTTTAAAACAAACAAGCTTATGTAGAACAAATCAAAAAGAACCCGTCGGCACACCGAAATTCACGTCCGCGGAGGTCGTGGCATCACGTGATGTTTGGATCACGTGATTTTGGGATACCTTATTGTTGAGTAACGATATTAATTTTGAGTTCAAGGCAAGCGTTTTCGTAATTGTTTCTTCTCTTAATATATCTAAGTGTGAAAATATTACTTTAAAAAATGAAATCCTTTTAAGTGACATATAGTGCATACTACCACTGAATACAGGAACAATGAGACCCGTGTAAACTACTGATCCCCTGTAAACATGGCCGCGACGGTCCTGGTTTCGTCTGCAGCCATACTTGAAACAAAATGTGCTACAGAAAAATGTCTCCATCATCCGGCGGTTTAAAACGAGTGCGCACTGCTTTTATTCATACTAGACTTCATTTTGATATACCCAAACCTTTGTTACTCTCTAGAAAATCACTATCTCGTAAACGGCTGATCGTCTATGAAGGGCAGCTGCTAGACTATTAAAACCGACCTCGGGAAGCCCATCCGAGCGAAGATTGAAAACATGGCTTCCCCCACCGACACTGTATCAATCTTCTGCAGCGGGACAGCCTCCGGATACCGTGTCGCCACATCGATCAGAGTAAAGATGTAGCGATGGTTAGCCTCTGATGGGGGCGACAACGGCCCCACAATGTCCACCGCCACTCGATTGAAATGGATCCCAATGCGCGGCATCAACTGAAGGGGCACGTTAGGAACCCGTCCTTCGGAGTCGTCCGCTGACAAATGTCGCACGAGCGACAATATCGTGCGACGTCAATCGACACCCCGGGCCACGAAAATCTGAGCCCAACACGCCCCAGCGTTCGTTTAACTCCGAAATGACCCTGCAATAAACCGTCATGAGCCGCTAACAACACTGTGTCACGCAGTGAAGAGAGTACCGCCACCTGCATGGCAGCCGGAACCGCTCTCGACGCGCCCTCCCTCCAAAAATGACGCTTTAGCAAGCCGTCCTTAACCAAAAATCGGTAAGCGTTTACCCCACTTTCCCTGATCGTACCCCCGGCGGCTTTCCCAAACCAATCCCGCAACGACTCATCTGCCCTCTGTAACTCACCAAGCTCGGCTAGCGAGATAGCGACCAGAGGCGAACTAGCCACACATGGTAATGCCGCCTTGTCCTCGCCCTCGCGCCTGACTTGCGCTCTCGTCGCGACGAATGCGACTGCCTGGTGAGCTACATGAGCCCGCTGAATTGCTCCGAACACACCTGCGACTGGCTCTACATCCTTCATGTTACCGATGATCAAATCAACGACCGGCTCATCGATGACACAACAATCTAACTCTCCTGAAAAGAACTGAGAGGTAACGTGTATCTTTGCTAAAGGAAACGATTCTACCCGTCCACCGAACGAAATCACTTTCTGCGTCTCCCCCGTGAACTGATCCTCCCTAACTAGGCTACGTCTGACCCCCGCGTTCGTGGCACCCGAGTCACGCAGAACAGAAACGAGGAAACCGTTTACCACCCCCTTCAACACCGGTAAGTAACCTCCGCCGACAGCCGAGCACACAACGCCCAGCTGAGGCTCCTCCCCGACTGCCACCGCAACACTAGCCGTGTGAGTGAGCTGCCCAGCCCCATCTACCCGACCAATGACGCTAGGACACTGATGAGCAAGATGGCCGTGTTCTTGACAACTAAAACACTGCGCGCCTGAACTACTGTAAGGACAGTTCCGACTGAAATGCCCGTACCCACGACACGCAAAACACTGAGTGTCCGAATTCGCAATACGACCACGACCGTACCCACGTCCCGATTTCTCGCCTCGTGCGTAAGGATCGCGAACGCCACTGTTAGTACCTCTATCCCCCCCCCCCCCCCCCCCCGTCGAAACCGGAAAGAACCTCTCCCGTTAAACAACTGGGCCCCACGTAAGGTATTGACGCCCCGATATCCCCCAGTCGCGTTAGCGGCGACCAACCCGACTGGCGGTGACTCGGTTCTACGCGCTAGGTTTTTCGTTGGTTGCGCCAGCCGAAAAGCCTCCGCGTTCTGAACTAACTCTTCTGCACTCTTGAGGTTACGCTCCCTCAAGAACACCGCTAGATCCTTGTAAACGCTACCAAAGAACTGTTCCGCCAACACGAGATCAAATAATGCCTCGTACGTGTGGTCGATCTTTGACAGTTCGACCCAACGCACGAGCAAATGGGACAACCGTTTACCAAACGACACAAACGATTCCCCTGTCTCTGGCCGACAAGCTCTCAAACATTCTCTGAATCCCTCTGCACTACACTGGAACTTCTGTAAGAGACACTCCTTCAAAGTCTCGTAATCTACGTTCCCCGAAACGTTCAGGCTATGGAAAAGACTCAAGACCTGACCTTCTAGCACCGACGAAAGCAAAACGGGCCATTTGGTAGAAGGTCAACTCAACGCCTGCGCGTGAGCCTCGAAACGACACAAAAAAGCGTCAATGGAGTCAACAGACTCCTTAAACATCGGAAATCTAGGGAAATTACGTATGCCCCGGCCTACGGAATCACCCTCTGAAGCTGCTCTAGACCCCGAATCTCGAGCTTACTGCAACTGCACCTCCATATCTCTCTCTTTCGACTCCCTATCTTTCTCTTCTTTCTCTCTCTGAAACTCTAACTCCTCCTTCCTAAGGATTCTATCTCTTTCTTCTCTCTCTCTCTCTCTGAACTTCCAGTTCTTTCTCTCTTAAGGCCCCGCCACACGAGCCGGTTGTGCCCCGATTTTGAAGCCGATTCCGATCCGATTGCGATCGGATGACGTCAATTATCCGATCCGGTCCCAATCGGCTGGGAATCGGGTGTCTAGAACCTGCTCTATTTTCCCGATCCGAATCGGCCCCGGTTGTAAGCTTCAACCAATCAGAGCGCATCTCGCAAAGCATGTCGTAGTTTGCAAATGGCGGAACACACCTGTTGTGATCAGTACCGGCCACCGCCGTTGCTGATGTTTCGCACGCCTCTTCCCGAATATGATGCAAAACTGCTGATAATGCAAGCACATCATCATCACTGTCAAAACTAGCAGCCAATTTGCAGAACAGGTACGACTTTGATCTTCGATTCAAACCGGTCGGCTAAACAAGTCGGGCAATGTGTAGCAGTGCACACGTATTTTTAGTCCGGCCCGATCACCCCTCGATTCGAAACTGATCGGGAATCGGCCTCAAAACCGGGCATGTGTAGCGGGGCCTTTAGAGCTTGTTCCCTCTCGTCCTTCTCTCTCGGAAACGCTAGTGACTTCTCTTCTTTCTCTCTCTGAAACGCTAGTTCCTCCATTCTAAGGACACTCTCTCTCTCTCCTCTCTGTCCCTCTGAGCTTCTAACTCCTTCTCTTTTAAGATTCTTTCTTTCTCTTCTCTCTCCTTGTGAGCTTCGAACTCCTCTTTCTTAAGTACTCTCTCCCTCTCTTCTCTCTCTCTCTCTCTCTCTGAACTCTTTCTCTCGCCCTATCCTCCCTATACTTACATTTCTCAACGTAATCAAAAAGTGTATCGTCCTTAAGCCCTAGCCTCTCACCTTGCTTAATATAAGCCAGTACCGGATCCAACTCCATAATAACTTCCGTAAATTTGAAAACGCAAAATACAAAAACAAAAACAAAAACAAATCAACGGCAAAACTTAAAATATGGCCACCGAAATACCAACAAACTACGCAAAGAGAAACAGTGACCTACTTGAAAACGTCCAGATGGATCGAAAAATAAGAAAGATAGAAAGAAGAGCAAGGAAAAAGAATACTACCTATACAAAAGGAAGAAACAAGAAGTAACTCCTCGCAAGATCCAGAAACTACAGAAACGACGGATCTTACCCCCGAGAATCGGAGAGGGGAACTAATACTAACAACACCAATATAACAATCAAACCTTCACACATGGTCTGTCTGGGGCAAAACCTATGTAAATGCTTGGCTACCGCCTCATCTCTTGGCACACGGTGTGCCTTCTCGGTCAGGTAGCCAGGTCCTTCCTCTCGGATGTGGTCAATGCTTTTGCGGAGGGCCCCAGGACCTTCAATGTGCCTCTGGAGGAGGGCCCCTTGCAGTTTAACAGCGTATCCTAGAGAAATAGCTTAACTTTCATGGAGTGGATGCACATTACAAGTTGACATCGCCCCGCAGGTGCCACGTCCATACCATCTTAAATGACAGCAGTGTTTTCCATTGTATTTCAAATAACGTAGGGTAACATAACACTTTTCTTACTGTACGTGTGATCTGTTGTGACCGTCCTCACACGCGCTTCAAAGCTTTTGGCATTGCCATAGTAGACCTGGATAGTTGGAACAGTCAGACTTCTCACCTTTGTTCTTGTACAGGGTGATAACGACTGCATCACGGAGATCCTTTGGTAGTGTTCCTTCCTCCCAGCAGCAGAGAAAGAGGTCATGGAGCTTGTTGTGCAGTGCTGTGCCTCCATGTTTCCAGATCTCTGGCGGTATTCCATCAATGCCTGCTGCTTTGCCACTCTTGAGCTGGTGGATGGCTGTGAGGGTCTCTTCAGCGGTGGGCGGTTCGTCCAATTCAACTTTTACTGGGAGCTGTGGGATTTGTAGGACGACTGCTTCTTGAACAGTGCGCTCAGCGCTGAAGAGGCTCTGAAAGTATTCCGACCAGCGGTTCAAGATGGAGGTATTATCTGTGAGGAGTGCCTGGCCATTCGCGCTTCGCAGGGGACTTTGTACCAGGTGCCTGGGGCCATACACTGCTTTCAATGCTTCGTAGAAGCCCCTGTAGTCACCATTGTCTGCGCAAAGCTGGGTCCTCTGTGCAAGTCTGGTCCACCACTCATTCTGGAGATCTCTGAGCTTGCGCTGGAGACTGCTGCAGACGAGGCGGAAGGCAGACTTCTTCACAGGGCAGGAAGGCTGGGCTAGGTGGGCCTGATGGGCGGCTCTTTTTTTTGCTAGGTGTTCCTGGATCTCTACATCGTTTTCGTCAAACCAGTCTTTATTCTTCTTTCTAGCGAAACCCAAGACTTCTGCAGAGGATTTTGCAATAGCAGTTTTCAGTTCTTCCCAAAGTGTTTCAGGGGAGGAGTCTGCTGGGTCCGCTGTGTCTTTGAGCCTGCGCTGTAAATCTGTCTGAAAGGCAGCTTTCACGTCGTCACGCTGAAGGCTCGCAACATCAAGCTTTTTCTTGGGGGGCCCCCATTTCTTGGGTTTTGGCTTGAAGTGGAGCCTGAGTTTGCAGCGGACAAGGCGGTGGTCAGTGTGGCACTCTGCGCTGGGCATCACTCTGGTGAGGAGGACGTCACTGCGGTCCCTCTGACGCACTAGGACATAGTCGATAAGGTGCCAGTGCTTGGAGCGAGGATGCATCCAGGTGGTCTTTCGACTGTCCTTTTGCTGAAAAGTAGTGTTGGTGATGACCAGTTGCTGCTCTGCACAGAACTCCAACAGTAGGCGGCCATTGTCATTGCAGTTCCCCACGCCATGCTTGCCGAGGACTCCTTTCCAGGCTTCAGAGTCCTGGCCCACTCTGGCGTTGAAGTCGCCAAGGATGATGACTTTGTCGTCTGCAGGGGTGCTCTGTATGAGGCTGCGCAGGTCAGTGTAAAACTTGTCCTTTTCAGCAGGCTCTGCCAAGAGGGTTGGGGAGTACACACTGAGAAGGGTGACGTGTTGCTGGTGTCTCAGTGGGAGGCGCATGGACATGATGCGGTCTGAATGACCCGTTGGTAGGTTTTCCAGCTTAGTCGCAATGGAGGTCTTGACCATGAAACCCACGCCTGAGAGCCGTTTTTCTGATGCAGACCTGCCTGACCAGTAGAGGGTGTACCCAGCGCCAAGTTCTTGGAGGCTGCCTTCGTCCGGAAGGCGTACTTCGCTGAGCGCGGCGATGTCAATGTTTAACCTCCGCAATTCATGGGCAATGAGGGCGGAGCGACGTTCGGGGCGTCCGCTGTCTGCTTTGTCGAGCATGGTTCGGATGTTCCAGCATGCTACGTTGAGTCCGGTCGTGGTCGTCATCAGAGTGGATCCGTTATTCTTTCTTGTTTTTTGACCGCATGAGAAGATGCCCGTTGACCGCGGCTAGCCAACTGGGGTTGCGAGGGGACGAGCTTTGGTTAGGCCACCTTTTCTAGGCCCCTCTCCGTGTGGAGCAAGCAGTGCTGTCCCTAGAGAAGGCTGCTTGGTCGTTCAGGGTGTGCCGAGTGATGTTGTCATCCCCAGGTCAACATCAGGCGACCAATATCCTGAACCGCCTGCATGCAGGTTTGAGACTGCGGCTTCCAGTGACATCTTTCACCTGCCGTTTCGCCCCTCGCCCATCGCTACAGGACTTGGAATGGTCAGTGTCATGGTCCGTGGACGTTTCCTAAAGCCTGCGCGGTGGAGCTTTTTGGTGGAGTGCAGTGTGCGCAGTACTGGCCCCACCCTTTAAACCCTTGGTTCATCTGCCATGGCCTAGCAAGCTGGGACGATGGCATCGAGGTCCTCGGGTCGTAGGTTTTATATCAGACTGTCCTTGTCCTAGTCTCTGGCTCAAAAGCCTTCCCCGGAGACACGGGGGCTTTGATGTCAGGGGTTTCCTCCCTTAGCCTTTCCGCAGCCAAGCGGCCAGGCCTGCAAGGCAGCAGGCGACTCGTGGAGGGCGGGGTCGTCTATGTCCCGTGCAGATGTGAACATCTGCCCACTGCCCACTGGGCGGGGCATGTCTCCAGGATGGAGGATCATCGCCTACCAAAGATCACCCTGTTCGGCGAGCTTGCTACTGGACACCGTGACAGAGGGGCACCAAAGAAGAGATACAAAGACTGTCTCAAGAAGTCACTTAGTGCCTGCCAAACCGACCACCACCAGTGGTCTTCGCTTGCTGTGGACCGTGACACCTGGCGCTCCACTATTTACAAGGCAGCTGTCTCCTTTGAGGACTCTCGCAGAGCTAGCCTTAAGGACAAGCGGCTCAGGAGAAAGAACAGAGATGCCGCAACTCAGAACTCTGGCCATACCTTCCCCTGCAGCCACTGCGGTCGAACCTGCCTGTCCCGGATTGGCCTCCGCAGCCACGAACAAGCCTGCAGACGTCGTGGGCAACTCCTATAAAATCTTCGTTCGCGAAGTCCAGCCAAGAGTAGACCTGGAATCTTGATTCTCCTTCTTTGGTGGTCGCCTGGTCCCTGTTGTTGTTTTCATTATAATGCATGGCCGCCAGTTTATGCCTGTAACACATATTCATGCAGGTATAATAGAGGTCCAGTTCCACAATCGGAAACAGGTAGTCACGCTGGTGGCGAAAGAACGTTGACATGTTGAATACCCTAACGTTGAGAAGTTGGAACACTCGCAGGGCCTTCGCTGGGAGGCTTCCTGAAAATAAAAAGGCGGAAGACACCAGAAGGTTCCCCAAAGGCATCTTCTGCTGGAATGGCTGACTGGCCCACACCCGTGAGAAGCCACACTTCTCATTTGTGCAGGTTTGCAGAATGCGGATGCAGGTTCCGACTGTCTCTGCAATGTGTGCTGTAGCTGGCTCTGCACATTTTGGGCAGGTGTCGAACAGTAGTAGCAGATTTCGCTGGAAGACAATATATTTGTCTTCCAGATGGGCAGCTGGTCGTAGTTCTGGGAGGTTGCTGCACACCACAAACATATGCACACAAAAAGTAAACCAGTACTACCTAGTAACCGGATAGGGGGACCGAGACTAGTGAGAGCAAGAATAAACATGAATAAAAATAACTTTCATTGAAAGAACCACTGACTCAGCACACAGATTCACTTTTGCTGTCTTACGTGAGCAAACCAAAAAAAAAAAAAAAAAAATCTTGACCTTTGTGACAGGTCACTAATATTGGTATGTTTAGAAAGGTCTTGCCACAAAGTATCTTTGGGCCATGTTTGAAGACTGTAGCTTCAATAGTCTCAGAGAAAATGCCAACGTTAAAAGTTACCACGGACGACGCCGGACGGACGACCACTGGCCCCGAACATAGTCTCACTTTTGCTTCAAACTTGAGCCAAAAACGCAACAACAACAAAAATTCAAACGTTGTTTCCCATACTAAAACGTATTAACTGTAAAGAGTCAACTTGTGTGACAGATATCCGAGTACTGCCAACCGGTTAAAATCGGTCTGCATTGTGTGCAAGTTAACTCTTTACTATTAAGATGTTTTAGTTTTAGCATGGGAAACAACAGTTAACTTTTTCACGTTTTTTTATGGACTATTGCTATACATACAGACGCTCTGCCTGGCCAGGCTGTGTGTTCTCCAGCTTCTTCTCAGTTTCATCCTGCTGTGAAGCAGCTGATGTTGATGGGAACAGAAAAAGCGGAGGGGCACTTATCAGGCTGCTCTGCACTGCCATATCAGCACAGCTCGGCTTCATGCACGATTTCCCATGCTGGACGGAAACATCAGCCACAAGAGGTTTGGCAAGAATTCATACAAGTTAAAAAAAAAAAAAAAAAACTAATTTAATAATTTTGAGGTCCACTCAAGATACCGCAGAGGCCATGACCACAATCTGACAATGGTACTGTTTAAATACAAATTGACATGAACTGTTTCCTCACAAACATGAATGTATGTGTACGAGGCATAGATGCAGAACACTTACTTTTGCTCCTGTGTCTCACTCTTGCTTGAACATCTTTGTTGTGTTTCTCAAGCTGCAAACAGCTGCCTTCGTGAAGATCCGGCATGGGGATTTCTTCGCTGACGTTGAGCTCATAATCGTCTTCAAAGTCATCATCAGACATGCTGTCCTGATCGGTTGCTACTGATGTACACGCTGGGGGTGACTTTGCTTGTATGTCTCCCTGCACAGACACGTGTCTGTTTTCTGTAGCCTGCAATTAAAGCAATTTAAAGATTTTCAACTCATCCACAGATGATAAAGCTTACACACCTACTGTATAAATTAATTAAAATGTAACTGCTTTATACTGAGAGTCTTATACAACTATTATACAAATGTGCTATTCACTGAGAGTAAAACGTGGAATACAAATGTATTGAGTATCCGCACAAAAGATTTCACAAGGATAAGCAGGCAAAAGCTGGAAGTCTTTCCTGTGTAGTATATCATCTTGCATCATTATGCATGCACGTATACAAAGTGAAATTTATACTAGTATAGATTGAATTCAAATCGCCAGTAGTGTGAACACTGCCACTTAGTACCAGCTGGTTGATGAGAGCCAAGCCTGCCTCACAAACGCCCCCTCCCCCACACTCTCCCAACAAACACACACAAAGCACACACACTTAACTTTTATCTTCATCTACCTAAAATATTCAAAATATGATAATGTGGCTTACCTCTCTCATTGCGATGACATTTTTGTGCTTCTTCTCCGCTGTGATGGACGGCGTTGATGAAGTGCCGATGCTTGGAATGGCTGCGGGTTTTAATGACAACTGTTTCGCAAATTTCATCCTAAATTTCATTAGGTTGGAAAAAAATATTCCTCTTTAAAATGTGCGGAGCACATTATCGTCCTTTTATTTCCCTTCTGGAAGTCTCTGCGAGTGAAACGGACGAAGAGGTCCCACGGCGGCCACACTAAGTTTGATCTGTGGGATATGTGTGGAGAGATATTTCTTCGGTTGCTCTGTTGCTCCATCCACCAACAAGACAAGCTTGCCCCGGCACATTTCTAGATCACCACACAAAGAGTTTGCGCAAAACTGAAAACGATACAATTATCACACAGCGTACAGTCCGCGTGTTGATACTTCGACAAACGGGAACGGAGCGGACCCAGCGTGTCAGGCTTGTGACGTTATGTCACGTGCCTTTTCCGAAGATTGCCGAAGATTTGTTTTTCGAAGGCCAGGTTTTATTTTTGCTAATATCAAAGTATCTACGCAAAAGCAAAATAAACCGTGCACATATTTCCACTCCTCGTGCTTTTTTGGATAAATATTATTTTATATCACAAAATGACTGTATTTCATGATTTGATGAAATGAAGCTGGGCACCCACCAGTTACACTTTAACTCATTCGAGACGTGCCGCCTCCGGATATGCCGCGTTTTTGGAGGCGGCACGTCTCGAATTAGTTAAAGGCGCAATACCACCGTAACTGTTGAAAGATAAGCTTCTGTAACAGAGGCTACGAAACGCTATTCACAGGTCTAGTTATGGTTCATTTAGACACATGACAATCCAGTTAAGCACACGTCGTCTTTAAGTTAAATCAAGTAATCTGACAATGACTTCCCTCCGTTCTAGAAATACATCGCTATCAGTACGAGAAACAGCTAAAAATAGATTAACACGCTAACGGCAGCACAGAGTACATAAGTGCGATTACGCGCGTGCTTTTGCCTTCGCGTCCAAACTCCTGTTAATGCTGTGGTTCAGTCTTTTTGTTCCGTCCTGCACGTGATTTTGGACCCAGCTAGGGCTATACTTCCGCTAAGTCGATCAAACAGCTCACTAACTCTTGAACCCCGTTAGTTCTGAGAGTGCATAAGGTACGCAGAGTCATATTGGCAGTGCACACATAACATACGATACACTGCAGTCACAAGTGAATCCCTATCAGCTTTACTTAGACTTACACTCGAACTTATTCTGTAGCAGATGATACTGGCAAATAACTGGATGATACATTAGACAGCCACACTCCATGTGCACCTGTCAGGACCGGATCGGGGGGGGGGGGGGTGCTTTGGTACTACAGCACCCCCCTCGGCTTAAAAAAAATCATTCACTGCCAATCCACAACATGGTCCGAGAAAGAAGGGGGAGGGTGCTTTAATGTTATTGCAGCACCCCCTACCTCTCTCTCTCTCTCTCTCTCTCTCTCTCTCTCTCTCTCTCTCTCTCTCTCTCTCTCTCTGTTAGAATACCTGGAAAAACGCAAATTAATCCACCCCCTCCAGTCAGGTTTTCGCCCGAAGCATAGTTGTCATACAGCCTTATCGCGACTTACTGACACGTGGCTAAGTTCAATGAACAAAGGCGAATTCACAGGTGCTGTTTTCATAGACCTTCGGAAAGCTTTCGACTAGTGCCAGCAAGAACTCCAGTGACCGCACCTCCCACCAACGCCTGGTTCCAGAGTCAGGGAGCGGAGACCAAGACGACCCTTGATCCCCAACACCTGCTCCAGTTGCTGGCGCAGTTTCTTAGGCCGTTTGTCTGAAGGACATCCCGCTACCTCTTTTACTTCCAGGGCCAAGCTGCACAGTCTTTAGAATCACATCTCTGCACTGTGTACACACGGGGAGCGATGAGTGACGTTTACTGCTCTAAGGTTTTGTCTGATCAGTTTTCGCCCTGCAGGGCGCACAACTGGTCGGGAATTGCCTTTCTGCTTTCAGTGTCAATCAGTCGCTCCTACCGACTTGGCGCTGGAAGTAAAAAGGGTATGTGTGTACAAACCAGTGGGTCGTGTGTGTGTGTGTGTGTGTGTGTGTGTGTGTGTGTGTGTGTGTGTGTGTGTGTGTGTGTGTGTGTATGTGTGTGTGTGTGTGTGTGTGATGGTATGAGTTTGCGTGAAGGTGTCATCAACTTCGCTTGTTAAATTGGCATAAACTCGGCGACGACTTACTCAGGTTAGCTGCTGATGGTTGTCACAGTTACTATGGATTAACCGATTTTTTGTGACAGAGACACATGAACGATGACCACATCTGATGACAGAGACACATGAACGATGACCACATCTGATCATTAGTGCGATACTGCTCTGTGAAACAGTGTTTCTAGTACAGTGAACAAACTGTAAACTATCCGTGTAATTTGTTATTAATGACCGGAATCCGCTTTGTCGGACAGTCGGAACACCCGACTCACCGTGCACGATCATTGCGTGAATTCTTTTGACTAGTAACCTTACTTAAGTTCTCAGGTGACTGAGATTATCGCCTGTCCTACATTTTCAATGAAAAGCGAGTGTGTTGTTATAACATAAGGACTTCGATACACACGAATTCTGACATAAACGCTTTTTTATAGCGGGTTTTTCTGAGATCGTACACTTGTCGTTTCTTACTCTTTACTACAAGCTGTTGTTTTTTGTGTTCTTTGCGTGTGCTGTAATACACGGTTTCTGGCGTGAACCGCCGTTCAGCTGACGTACTGAGACTAAAGTCGAATAAGTCTTTATTTGTTTCCTCTGATATTTTACTTATACATGTAATCTCTTTCCTGGTTTAACTGCGTAACCTTCTATTTGTATCCTGTACCTTAGTTTTGTCCCCTGGTTCTTTATCTTATTAGTCTTTATTTGTTTCATCGGATATTTTACTTGTACATGTAATTTCTTTCCTGGTTTAACTGCGTAACCTTCTACTATTTGTATTCTGTACCCTAGTTTTGTTTCCTGGTTTTTTACCTTATTATTTGAACATGATTTATACAACTATGAACAGACCCTCGAAAAAAGGCCAACAATTTCGTATCGGTCACCTAAATATCTACCACCTGGCAAACAAAGTTCAGGATGTCTGTGTTTATGTTAATACCCCCAACTATTTCCATCTATTCGGTTTAACTGAGACTCGTTTGGCCGCCCACATCAGTGATGAAGCCATCGCCATCCCGAATTATTCTATTATCAGGAGAGACCCGTCAGTACAGGGTGAGACAGGTGTAGCGGTATATATCCATCAGGCCATTCTACACATAACCCGCAGGCGACAAGACCTAGAAACTGGTGATGTAGAATGTATTTGGGTAGAAATCAAAAACTCTAAATCCCCGCCCTTACTTGTTGGGTTTCTGTATCGAAACCCCGCAGCCACCTTTGAGTGGTACGATAGCTTTTTACACATGATTGATAAAACAGACATTCACAACAAAGATGTTCTCCTTCTTGGAGATTTTAATATTGACTTTCTTAAACCCCATCCATCATGGGAATGTACTACTACCCTTGTCGGTCTTCACCAATTGGTAACATCACCCACCAGAATTACGCCATCATCAGCCACTATTATAGACCATATTTATACCAACAAACCTCAAGCAGTTAGCAACACTCAAGTAAATAGTCTTAGTGTAAGTGACCACTATCCGGTTAGCTGCACATGGCTGTCAAAACTTCCAAAGCTAAAAAAGCAAGTCCACACTTGCATAACTTACAGATCGTTTAAAAACTTTAATGAAAGTGTTTTCTTGGCTGATTTAGCCACAGCACGATTCATCGACGTGTATAACGATAGTGACCCAAATAAAGCATTAGATACATGGTACCGGATTTTTCTTGGTGTGCTAAACAAACACGCGCCTCTGAGACACAAAAGAGTGAAATACGCTACCGTTCCACCATGGCTGACTGCGGATCTGATCGAGGCAATGGAAATTAGAGACCAGCTGAGAAGCGAGAAGCGGTTTACTGAATACAAAACACAGCGTAATCGTGTTAAATATATGGTTTTAAATGCAAAGAGATCTCTTTTCGATAAAGTAGTTAAACAAAGCAAAGACTCATCTACTGTATGGCGTGCCATTAATTTAGTAACTAGAGGTACAAATAAAAATAGTGCGCCTGTATCACCCCACCTCACTGCAAATAGGTTTAATGACCACTTTACCTCTATAGCCGAATCGTTAATCCCAACAGGAAATAACTCATGTGAGTATGTTTGTCCAAACGCGCTAGTACACCACTGTAACCGGGAAAATACGGACAAAGAACCATTCACGATACCGCCTATAGCAGTCCACGAAGTGGGTAAATTAATTTTCTCGATGGAAAATAAAAAGTCACCGGGCCTGATGAGATCAGCTCAAAAATTCTCAAGATATCTCTTCCATACATCGTCGAAAGTATTACATATATTTACAATCTCTGTATAAACCAAAACTCTTTTCCGGACGCATTTAAAGACGCAAAAGTGATCCCCCTACCAAAATCAAAAGATCTGAGTGAAATCAACAACTTTCGCCCCATATCACTATTACCTGTTTTGTCGAAGCCTTTAGAGCGGCACATCCATAAGCATCTATCTGAATACTTAGAAAACCAAAATCTCATCCATTCACTGCAGTCAGGCTTCAGACCAAACCATTCCTGTCACACTGCCTTGATAAGGATGGCAGATACCTGGTTATCATCTATTAATGATTCCAAACTAACAGGTGTAGTTTTCTTAGACTTCCGGAAAGCCTTTGACATGGTGAACCATGACATACTTATAAAGAAAATATCCTTATATACTAAAAGCGCAGCCGGGTTTTTCAAATCTTACCTAGAAAACAGAAGACAAAAAGTTCTCCTTAATGGTACATATTCTAGTCACTGCAAAGTAAAGCATGGCGTGCCCCAGGGCTCTATTTTAGGCCCTCTTTTATTCTGTTTGTTCATTAACGACCTTCCACTCACAATTAGTGATGATAGTGTTGCATGCGATATGTTCGCTGATGATGCTGCGATACACACTCCCGATAAAGATTTGTCAGTAATTGACACGCGCCTACAAAACACATTACAGGACATTAACAGCTGGTGCAGTAACAATTCCATGATCTTAAACCCTGCAAAGACTGAATGTATGGTTGTAAGTACCCGCCAAAAGCACCAGCTCGGCACTCTCTCACTCAGCTTGTCCCTTCAAGGCAAATCTATCAGCCAGGTAACGGAACATCGTCTTCTCGGCGTTACTGTAGATAACCAGTTTAAATGGCAATGCCATCTTAGTAATATATGTAAGACAATATCAAAGAAACTGTTTATTTTATCCAAGTTAAAACATATAGCTAATGTAGAAACACGAAAACTGTTCTTCAACGCCCACATCAGGTCACATATAGATTATGCTTCTACGGTGTGGGATGGCGCAAGCGAGGTCCAGTTAAAGAGACTGAACTCTCTTCATCGTAGAGCCGCGAAGCTTATCCTTTCAAACCCTAACTCAACAACGGATAATAAACTGAAAACCTTAGAAATTCTCCCCTTGAAAAAACATTTATTATACAATAAGGGAATAACGATGTTCAAAGTATTGAATAACAGACTCCCCGAGTATATAAAAAAAATGTTTTCCCTCCCGGCATCAACATACTCCAGATCAAGGCAGTCCATTACTGTGCCACGACCTAGAATCGATCTCTATAAGACTAGTTTAGCGTTCTCAGGTGCTAGCATGTGGAACACATTGCCCAAACATGTTACAACATCAACAACGCTTTCGTCTTTTAAAACCGCTCTCTTTAAGTACCTCACCTCAGCATCGTAAGATTTTCACAGCAACCTGCACTTGCAGTGTACGATTTTCCCCTTTCTAACTCTTCAATTCAGTTATATCTTCAGTTAATACAAGATGCTAATGCTGCATGTATTGTGTGTGTGTGTGTGTGTGTGTGTGTGTGTGTGTGTGTGTGTGTGTGTGTGTGTGTGTGTGTGTGTGTGTGTGTGTGTGTTTTGTGCTTGTGCTTGTGTTTATGAATGTATGTATGAAGATTTATACCTTTATAATTGTGTGTATGTGTGAGATTTGTTATGTTTATTTCCACTTTTTCAATGATTTCTTTTTTTAAAACTTTATATTTCAATTTTTATTAGTTATATATTTAGTTTTTCCCTATTTAATGATAGTATTTTTTGTGATTTGTGCATTATATGTAAAGTAGATTAGCAACGGCAAGTTCGAAAAATGGTTTCACCAAAACTTTCACCGTTGTAAAATAAAGAATCATTGTCATTGTCATTGTCATTGTCTCTCTCTCTCTCTCTCTCTCTCTCTCTCTCTCTCTCTTTCCACTGTGCCGTCACAATTACAACAGTGTACAGTTTTTACATTGTCGTTGAGCCCCCCCCCCCCCCCCCCCCCGCCCTTTTTTCCACTGTGCCTCACAATTACAACAGTGTACAGTTTATACATTGTCGTTGAGCCCCCCCCCCCCCCTTTTTGAAAACTAGTTGATCCGGCGCTGGCTGTGGAATGGGGCTGTGACAACTGCGGTTATGGAATAGAGATGCAGGCAGTGTGGCTCTCAAATGTTCCGGCTGGTTATTTGTCAGTATCGTCTGCTACAGGATGAGTTCCCGTGTACACCGAGGTAAAGCTGCCGGACTTCAGTGTATCTCATGCTGTCTCCGCGGTGTGCACTAACCTGGACTCCAATTAGTTAGTTATATCCAGTTTATTGTCCCACTGGCACCAAAGTGATCGGGGAGCTGGACTCCAAAGCTGATGCGTGCCTTATAAAGGACCCCGGGTGACGGAGTTCAAAGTCCGCAAACTGGGTTTGCGAGCTTAAGGCCCTAGCTGGGAATTTTTAAAATAAACACGTGCAGGAGGGGAAAAAAGATCCAGTCATCAGGTGTGTTGACAATGCATAACAAACACAAATGGTGTTGAAATGTGCCTTCAGATTGATGCGTAATATAACTTTAATTGCCGAAGCTAGACGAACGCTAACCCAGCTGCAAGAGGCATAACTCCTCTTGAGCTCGCGCGGTCGCGGGGGCCAGTGAGGATCTATGCCTTCTGGAGATGTTTGGATCGTTGTCTATGCATACGGTGGAAGCCGGTTATCCACCGTGAGTTGGCTTTCGTTCGTTGTTGAGAGTCGTTCGTTGCAAGCGAAACCTCACTATTAGTTCGACTGCTATGAGGACGCGTGCCGCAGTGATCGGTGCGAAACAATTCCTTTAGTTACATTACTAAAAGTGTTCCTCTTGAATATCCAAGACGATTCTAAAAATAAATGACCAAAGTCACAATGATTTCCTTTCATGTTGTTTATTAGAGATTAGATAAGACAAAAATACACATGACAACAAATACAGGATATTAACGTAGTGCTAAGGGTCTGGTCAGCTATTGAAGTTTCGGAAATTTTGATCACTTGTATCACATGCACCTTCCACACTGTTTATTAGGGATTACATAAGAAAACAAAATACACATGGCAACATGTACGAATACAAGTTAGTTGTTGGAACTCGAAATCGGTGTCAAAGACGGATCGACCGTACATTGCCCAGTCTCGCAATGGGACAACTTCCACGCTGTTTATCATATATTTATTAACTAACATAAAAATAAACATGACAACATGTACCAATACAAGTTAGTCGTTGGGACACTCAAAAAGGGTCAAAGACTGGTCGATCTTGATAGTTCAAGGGTGCTGCCGTAATAGATTGGTGCTTGCAGGCGCCAAGCTATTCCGGCACCACTCTTGAACTATCATGGTCGATCCGTCTCTTGAGCTGTGTCGTGGTCTTCAGATCCAATCTGTGGGTTCAGTGAGTTAGCGTTCCGGGGTTCATTAACAAAACAGACCATGAACGACTTTGAAGACATCCAGATCAAAAGGGTTACTGCTAAAGCTACGTTTCCATCAGTACGAATCCGATATGAAAACGAGCAGAATCCGAAAGGGGTCCGAGACAGAACAGCTCGTTCAAGTCATTTTTGTGATTGTGTGTTTCCCCCACTAAGCCAAGGTCCTCGGGCTCACGACGGTCGCAGTGGGCCCGCACTCAGCTGTGCGCGGTCCCACTGCGGCCGTCGTGCGCCCCAAGACGTTTTGCTACTGGGGCCATTTGTCCAAAGCGTCAAATGAATTTCACATCCGACTGCGAAACGAACAGGATGCGATGTATTGCTCGCCCAGGGGAGCGATTTTTTTTTTTCCGGATGTGTTCCGACCAAAATGTATGACGTAAATTTTGCCATTTTTCATTGCTTTGCCTTATCGAGTTCAGATCGTATTCGCATCAGATTCGTGCTTATGGAAACCTCGCTTAAGTGTACATGACGGAAGAAAACAAACATCCAACAAAGAAAACGGCCAGCATGAAAAAAGAAAAATCCGCATGGAGAGGCGTGGATGTGCAAACGCAAATGCAAAATAAAACACACACAAACTTTTCAGGGTGTATAAACCGCAGCCGCGTAACCAACAAAGAAAGAAACATGCTGCCAAAGCGTGTTCCTTATTTCTTTTGTTTTCTTGCATTTTAACGCGCTCAAAAGCGTGTTTCTTTATTCGTTGCTTTTTTGATTTCATTTAATCTTGCTTCTTCCTTAGTTGGTTACGTCCATCCCAGAAAAAAAAGGACACTCAGGCTGACGTCGGCAGCAGTGGGACCTCGCACAGTCGTGCGCGGGTCCATTTCGGCCGACGTCGGTCCGAGGACCTTTGTTGACAGGGTTTGGCTTTCGAAGACAATGTCCAGATCTGCGTTCTGTGTGTGTGGTTCAGACGCGGCCGACCCATCAGCCGGCGATGCAGATGTTGGTGAGCGGATATGACGTCAGGTAGATGTGCATAGTGGACAACTGGGGAACATCCTTGAGACACTTGGGAACGTCCTTGAAGAAGTACTGCAAACAACGGAGCGGAGAAAAAAACTATTTCGATCTGCTTAATGGCCGGCGGGGCTTTGATTGCAAAAATATCGTTAATACAACATGTCCGCGATGTTAATTGTTTTGCCACAACATAGACTTTCCTTTTCACTACTCGTGTGAGTAGGCACTCGTAACAGGGTTATCGACTGCTCCATGCTCGCTTCGGTGGAACCCTTCTGCATACAAAGGCGAAGAAGCGGAGTAATGTTTGTCCAGGCAAAAAGACGCGCTTGCCAGTCAGATAGCATGTATGTGAATCAAAATGGCGCAGTTACAGTGCGCCTGAATTGATCAGTGTTCAGGTCATACTCCATAGGCAATAGCTGTTCCTTCATCCCATAACCTGCCCGTTAGGGCCGTCCCTTATCGCTCCGGTGCCGCGGACATTAAAGCCGAACTAACCAGAAATGTTTTCCCGTTTACGAAATCCAAACTTCATACCTTGCAGTGTTAGCTCTTTCCCATTGTGCAAAGGCTATCGGGCCGACATCAGCCGCCTTTGGCCCGCGCACGGCCGTGCGCAGGCCAACGGCGGC
>BTPG01000002.1:308001915-308004415 GCA_036245525.1 Semisulcospira habei
TCGGGCACCCACGCCTTGTGTACAATTGAAACCTATAAACTTTACATTAAAATTTGAGGAATTCGACGTCCGTTTGTGTCGATACTTGCCTAACATACTTTCCATAACAAGATATAAATGCTGCACATTTTGTTATAGTTTTATATTTTTTGTTACAAAAATATCCTTCTTGATGCCATTCTATTTTTAGCAGTTTAACAAACTTGATTTATTTTTTTTAAAAAAACATTGTGTGGGCTGTGTAACTCTCAGCAAAGACTTTACATGAAAATTGGTCCGAGTTGTTTTTAATGACGCAATATCTTTTCATGTTAAAGTTTTTCAACCCAAAAAGGTATTTTGTACTTTTACAGATTTATTATGTATAAAACAGCAAAACGCATTTGATTTTGTCTGATTTAATTTTACAGATGTATAATTCATTTAGACGGCTTTTGTTTGGTAGTGTCTGCCCAATCAGACGTGTTATATAATTTCACGTCTGATAACAGCAAAGAATTTTTTGATGATATCAACGATGTTTTTTAAAATATCAAAGTAATTTTAGATTGAAATTGGTTAATTTTATTGCACTTGAATAAACAAAGAATCTTTTGGTGTTACAAATGTTTAGGTTTGAACAACTTCATCTTTCATTTTTTCTCACAGTCAGATCTCGGCAATTTTTGAAAAAGCGTCATGTCATATAATTCTAAAATGAAGAAAAAAAGTGACTGCCAAAGTGTTAAATGTAATAATAAAATAAATAAATGAATTAAAAAAACTGCTTTGCGTGAACAAGAACAACCAAAAAGAATAAATAACAAAGAGTGAGAGAAACGCGGTTAGACAGCGCAAGTGCAACACATGGGTGCTGATTTCTTTTTTTGTGAGTGTGTGTGAGTGTGTGTGTGTGTGTGTGTGTGTGTGTGTGTGTGTGTGTGTGTGTGTGTGTGTGTGTGTTTCACACTTATTGGTCTGGCATTTGTATGTCCAATAAGGTTTTTAAATTTTATATACAAGTACGTATAACCAAAAACAATTACCGAAAGAACGGATGCAGTGGGGTGTTCAAAACGAGGTGATGACTGAGAGAACCCCAGCGCCCACCCAAACGCGTTCAGCTTCCCGCCATTGTACATCAAGAACGCGGGGAAGAAGTCTCCACAACTCATGTCTGCTGAGGTGTTGTACCAGTAGTGGTTGCCTGGGGAAAACAAGATTACTTTCAATACAATTTCCGAACAGGTCAATGCCAAGTGCGCAAAAGGCATCCGGCCGACGTCGGCCGCCGTTGGCCCGCGCACGGCTGTGTTTGTGTGTCTGTGCACGGCTGTGTTTGTGTGTCTGCGCACGGCTGTGTTTGTGTGTCTGTGCACGGCTGTGTTTGTGTGTCTGCGCACGGCTGTGTTTGTGTGTCTGCGCACGGCTGTGTTTGTGTGTCTGTGCACGGCTGTGTTTGTGTGTCTGTGCACGGCTGTGTTTGTGTGTCTGTGCACGGCTGTGTTTGTGTGTCTGTGCACGGCTGTGTTTGTGTGTCTGTGCACGGCTGTGTTTGTGTGTCTGTGCACGGCTGTGTTTGTGTGTCTGTGCACGGCTGTGTTTGTGTGTCTGTGCACGGCTGTGTTTGTGTGTCTGTGCACGGCTGTGTTTGTGTGTCTGTGCACGGCTGTGTTTGTGTGTCTGCGCACGGCTGTGTTTGTGTGTCTGTGCACGGCTGTGTTTGTGTGTCTGCGCACGGCTGTGTTTGTGTGTCTGTGCACGGCTGTGTTTGTGTGTCTGCGCACGGCTGTGTTTGTGTGTCTGTGCACGGCTGTGTTTGTGTGTCTGTGCACGGCTGTGTTTGTGTGTCTGTGCACGGCTGTGTTTGTGTGTCTGTGCACGGCTGTGTTTGTGTGTCTGTGCACGGCTGTGTTTGTGTGTCTGCGCACGGCTGTGTTTGTGTGTCTGTGCACGGCTGTGTTTGTGTGTCTGTGCACGGCTGTGTTTGTGTGTCTGTGCACGGCTGTGTTTGTGTGTCTGGGCACGGCTGTGTTTGTGTGTCTGCGCACGGCTGTGTTTGTGTGTCTGTGTACGGCTGTGTTTGTGTGTCTGTGCACGGCTGTGTTTGTGTGTCTGTGCACGGCTGTGTTTGTGTGTCTGTGCACGGCTGTGTTTGTGTGTCCGCGCACGGCTGTGTTTGTGTGTCTGTGCACGGCTGTGTTTGTGTGTCTGTGCACGGCTGTGTTTGTGTGTCTGTGCACGGCTGTGTTTGTGTGTCTGTGCACGGCTGTGTTTGTGTGTCTGTGCACGGCTGTGTTTGTGTGTCTGCGCACGGCTGTGTTTGTGTGTCTGTGCACGGCTGTGTTTGTGTGTCTGCGCACGGCTGTGTTTGTGTGTCTGCGCACGGCTGTGTTTGTGTGTCTGTGCACGGCTGTGTTTGTGTGTCTGCGCACGGCTGTGTTTGTGTGTCTGTGCACGGCTGTGTTTGTGTGTCTGTGCACGGCTGTGTTTGTGTGTCTGTGCACGGCTGTGTTTGTGT
>BTPG01000002.1:308009415-308016915 GCA_036245525.1 Semisulcospira habei
TGTATTAATTTCTGATATTAATTGTTTAAGTTTAACCCATTCAGTGCCTTGAAAATGTGAACATCGCCCAACTGCACTTGCTGGGGGCTGATGAGGATCTATGCTTGCTGCTTACACAACTTTGAAATCTATGTTCCTCGGACATCTAGCTAAGGGTTTCTGGTTATGAAATTCGAAGATTGAAGAAACGCAGTCTGCTTCAGATGGCACTGAACGGGTTAAAGTTTCTCCCAGTGTGAGCAGAGCATAGTCTATGTGTGATGGAGTATTCATTGTTTCTTATTGTTGACTGTGCTGTTTGTAATGACATCAACACGCTTTCCTATGCTTTATTTTTGAAGGCAAATGGCAATAAACAATATCTTATCTCGTCTGATTCCAGCCTCTTTACACTTTTCTCATTGGCCTGGCTCTATTCGACCTTTTTCTCCCTAGTCGCCCGTTATCATTGCAACAGGATTAGTCCTCGCATTAACCAAGGCAAAGCCCTAGGCCGCCCTAGACTCAGTCTTACCTCCGACCTTGACCCCCCTGACCGGACCCTCGAAGCGACAAGAACCACTGGCAAAACCTAGCTCGTAATACAACTACTGTTGTCTTTGTTTTATCTTATTTTTTTCGCTCACCTGGATCCACGAAATAGGCGGTGAGCGTGAGGTACAGCCCATCGTCCTGCAGAGCGTTGCGGTGTATCTGAGACTCCATGAACCAGTCAGGTACTTGGGCCCTCAACAGCTAAAGAAACGAGAGTGCTTTTAAGTAACCCCTTCACTGCTGCACGATCCAACTGCAAGAGGCATAGATCCTCATGAGCCCCCGAGACAGCGTCGGCTCATGAGGATCTATGCTTCTTGCTGAGACCAGTTTGTATCCACATGTGTTTGTTGTTGTTGTTGTTTGTTTTTTTGACGGTTGTGGCTTTTGGTCGTTGAATGAACAAATGGCAGGGAAGGGGTCAAAACGCACTAGACGGAGACAATAGTGAGGGCTCAAGAGAATCTATGCTTGCCCTAGTTATATCAGTCTTTTCTAGACGGAAGACATAACTGGTTCGTGTGTGGGAAGAGTGGGGATAGTCGAACACAGCTACCCGGCTCCCCTATTTTAATAAATATCTTGGCGTGTGTGTGTGTGTGTGTGCAGGGGTTTGTTTTTTTGGCGAGTTTCAACACACACAAGCTATCTCTCTCCCCCCCCCCCCTCCCCGTTGTTTGATGTTTTGGCAAGTGATGAGAGAAATAAGAGTATTAAAACACACACGCCTTTTCCTGTACACCCCCCCCCCCACACACACACACACACACGCACACACATCCCCTCCCCGCCCTCACTACCACCACCACCACCACCAACAACACCACCAACGCCCAGGTTGCTTGATTTTTCGGCCACTGGAAGAAGGTCTAGCATCGTGGAGGACTTTTGTGTCAGGTTGAAGGTCCCAAACAAAAATTTGAAATCCCCCACCCCCACTCCCTCGAGGTGACTGATCCGCACCTGGTGTGTGTGTGTGTGTGTGTGTGTGTGTGTGTGTGTGTGTGTGTGTGTGTGTGTGTGTGTGTGTGTGTGTGATAATGCGTGCGTGCGTACGTATGTGTGGGCGTGCGTGCATGTGTGTTTGTGTGTTCTTACCCCGCACTGTATACCAGCGATATAGCCGTTGACGTCAAACAGCAAGATGACGGCATGGTCATTATCTTTGACGTAACGCCGACCACGAAATTTACTGGACTCTGTGGGCACATTCATAATTTGATCATATACGTTATTCACACTCTGTCAACGCGTTTCCTAAAATGCTGAGTTATACAAACACCGGTTGTCTCTCTCGATTCGCTACCCCTGATCAGCGGTAGCAAATCAAGGGAGACAACCAGCGTGGAGCCAGACACTTCCTCGTGATTTTCAATGTTACATGATATTCACCCGACTGAAGCTTTGAAGGCTATCGGATTTGACTCGTTCAGTCCCAGCTGACGCGGACTATGTTACTGCAATCTTCGTTAATTTTTACCCAAACCCCCACCCCCCCCCCCCCCCACCGCCCAATCTCACCACCACCACCACTCCCCCCCCCATCCCCCCACCCCCCCCCACCCCCCCAAAAAAAATAAAAAATAAAAAATAAAATAAAATAAAATAAATAAATTTAAAAAAAAACTGTCCCAGTATTATCGGATTCATAGTGCTTTCAGCAAGAGGCATAGATCCTCATGAGCCCCCGCAACTGCGGGGACTCATGAGGATCTATACTTCTTGCAGTTGGGTGATGTTAAAAGTTTAAGGTTGGTTGATTAGCTGACTGTTTGGCTCTCTGGATGAGTAACTGACTAGTGAGGTTACGTTTACGCTGAACGACTCCCAACAACGAGAGCGAAGCCATGGCAGATAACTATTGCGAACAAACAAAACTCCGAACATCTCCAAGAGGCATCGAGATCTATGCCTCTTGGAGATGTTTGGAGTGTTGTTCTTGCTTATTGTAGAAGCTGATTTTCCGTCGTTACGTCCTCTCGTTAGCTGTTGAAGTCGTTCTATTCGTAAAAATAACCTCACTGATAACTGACTGAGAGACCGCCAGAGATATTGCTCACCATCACACTCTGCTATCTTCGTCCATCCGTGAGATCTCGCCGCCTGCTCTGTGCGCGGCAATGCGTCAAACACGCCAGAGCTGAATATGTTTGTACCGAACGTCACTGTAGGTGGACAGAGAGATACAAATATACTAAGTAAACACAAGCGAGAATTATAAGATTAGTTTAACGCGTTCAGTTCCCGCTGACGTAGACTGTGTTTCTGCAACATTCGTTAATTCAAGACCTTAAAAGACTCGAGATGGCACAGGAACATGGCTTCAAAGTGGTGTCAGCAAGAGGCAGAGATCCTCATGAGCCCCCGCAACAGCGGGGGCTCATGAAGATCTATACATCTGGCAGTTGGGTGATGTTCAATTGTCTCGGCGCTGAACAGGTTAAAGCGACCTGCTCCATGGCAGGATTTCATTGCTAAAATGTGCCGATACAACGGGTTATCATTGTTGTCTTGCCTCAACTAAGAATTTTGTACACTTTATTTCAGTATTCTTGTGAGTATGTCCCCCCTCCCTCGCCGCCCCCCCCCCCCCTCGCCGCCCCCCTTCCCTCGCCGCCCCCCCACCCCCCCCCCTCGCCGCCCACCCCCAACCCCCCCTCCCCTTCGCCGCCCCCCCCCCCCCACCGCCCCCCCCATACACACAAACACACACGCGCGCGCACGCACACATGCGCACACGCACACACACACACACATACACACACGCACGTACGCACACTCGCACGCAAGCACACGCACATATACACAAACACACACACGCACACACACACACACACACACGCACACACACACATACACACACTCACACACACACACACACACACACACACACACACACACACACCCGACACACACTCCCCAAAAACAAAGAAGAGAGAAGTTCATGAAAATGGAAGCTAGGACCTTTACCTTTCAAATTGTTCCAATCCGGGTTAGCTGAAAAAGACAATACGTTGAATGTCAAAACAAATGCATCACATGTAGACTGAGGGACAACGGCTCGGGGGATTACAGCAGCAAGGTTACTGACGGGTAGAGACAGAGAAAGAAACATGCAAGCTACAAACAGCATACAGAGCAGCAAAACATTGATCGACCATGATAGTTTAAGTGTGGTGTCAGAGTAGCTTAAGCCTAAAAGCGCCAAAGCTATTTCCCAATGCGCAAACGGCCATCGGGCCGACGTCGGCCCGATGGTCTTTTGTTGATTGGGCCTGACATCACCCAACTGTCATCGTCTGTCTGTCTCTGAGCTGGTATATATATATTACAGTCCTGAGAGGATAACCCCGACCATTGATCCATCCATCCATCCATCCATCCATCCATCCATCCATCCATCCACTTACCCATTCGTCCATCCAACCACTTCATGTCAACACTCATAGTGTGTGAATACTTACGGCCCCAAAAGAAAGCTTGCGCGACACACAGCAGACTTGCCGACAGGAGACCCACTAACACCCGCATGTTGTTGGAAAAATGTAATTGCTCTAGGGAAAAAAAATAAAACATATATGTATATTGTTTTCCTCAGTTAACTCATTCGAGAAGTGCAGCTTTCGGATACACAGGTTTTATGCGGCGTATCCGGATGCGGCACGTCTCGAATGAGTTAATTGTTAACACATTCGGGACGATTTTTATTAGAGACGCTATTTGCCCCGTATCTGTATACAGCAGGTCTCGAATGAGTTAATTGTTAACACAATTAGTTAACCCCTTCACTGCTAGTGGACGCAGATTGTGCGTTCGACATCGTTGTAAATTCGACGTCAAAGATCTCCGGCCGTCAAAGGGACATGGATACAAAGTTGTTTCTGCCAGAGGCAAAGATCCTCATAAGCCCCTGCAACTGAGGGTGCTCGTGAAGATTTGTCTCTTTTGCATTTGGATTGTGTTCACATTTTCTATACAGTGACGGGGATAAACAATAAGACTCGACTCAAGTTCTTCGTAAACGTTTTAAACAGGTCGACGATAACGGGTCATGAATTGTGCTTTATTTTTAAGCATGATACTTATTTATTTCAACGGAGAAACGACCAGGGGAACAAACAAACAAACAAACAAACAAACAAACAAACAAGCAAGCAAGCAAGCAAAAAAAAACACACAAAAAAAACAATTAACAAATAAATAAATAAACAAACAAATAAACCAACAACCAAACTCGTGCAGTGGTAACACACAACCACGGACACACACGCGCGCACGCACACACACACACCGCGCGCGCGCGCACACACACACACACACACACACACACACACACACACACACACACACACACACACACACACACACACACACACACACCACACCACACCACACCACACCACAACACAACACAACACTGCGAATTTGAAACAATAGATGTTCTTACCAGTAGAACAAGTTGCTACGAAGAGAATGATACAGTCAAGGTCTGAAAAACTCTCTTTATAACCTCGCGGCCAGAGTCAGAAAGTCAGTCGGATGCAAGTATTGCTCGTTTAGTTGCTCAGCAAACAACAGCTGAGTCCAAAGTGTAGGCCACTAAAGTCAAGCGTGATGAGAACAAAGCAGATCCCGCATTGCGCGCGCCAAATACGTCCGATGTCGGCCGAATGGTCTGTTGAGCACTGGAATAGGCATAGATTTTCATGAGCCTCAGTAACCGTGGCCGGAAAAGTGGCAAGATGCCTAGATTCTCATGAGTCCATGCAGATTGCATGGGCTCATGAGAATCTATCCTTCTTGCTGACCGAAGCATAGTCTCCAGCATTAAAATGACACCACGAGACCATGGGAATATCACTGAAGATTGCAATGAAACGACTGACAGCTATAAACAAAGAACAACGCGAACAACAAAAGATACACACAGATCAATACTTTCAGAAACTGAAAGGCCGGGCGAACTTGATAATAGCGAGGTTTCGTTTGAAACAAACGTCAGGCGTGACTCCCAGCCACGAACGCCGGCCGGAGAGCGAAGTCACTGGTTGATAGCCAGATTCGCATATACTATAAGCATATATTGTTTAGGTTTAACGCTGAGCAGGCGACCGAGGCGATCTCACGGCGGGAATGTGTAAAAATGTGGCCGGCCGGACTAAAAGAAAGGTTTTAACACATTGTACCCCAAGACCGAAATCCCCAACTTTTGCCGTTGTCCTCTGAAGACTGCATTGCAGTGCAGGATACAGATCGACTATGATAGTACAAGGGTGATGCCAGAATAGCTTGGCGCCCATAGGCGCCAAGCTATTCTGACATCCCCCTTGAACTATCATGGTCGATCCATATCTGGCTGTGGTGTGTCTGGGGTAGAATGAGTTAAGACAAGATGCAAAATACATAATTATTAAACAATTTTCCGACCAAAATATCGCACAGGATTAATGGGATGTTTCTACTATATGCATAGTAGACAATACTCGAAACATTTCCAAGAGGAATAGATCCTCATTAGCACGGAAAAGCATAGACAGTACGCCAAACATGAGGATCTATGCCTCTGGGAGATGTTTGGAGTGTTGTCTATGCTTATGGTAAACAATGGTTATGTATGCCGGTGATTTCGCTTTCGTTGGGTGTTGGGAGTCGTTCAATGCAAACCAAACCTCACTAGTAGATGAGTCTGATGACGCATGATTTGCCTGCAATCTGTAGCACGATGGACCCAAAGTGTGAAGCGAGTACTGCGCGTGTGATAAATAAGCGATGACGTTGACATGAGGCGTTATACTTAGAGACAAAAGCCCTGTCCCGTTTTCAGAAAAGCGAGATTTACATTGTTATACGATGAAGTCTCGCTTTTCTAAAGAATGGCGATTCTGTAAGTATGTGCAAGCTGCCACATGTCTGCTGTCATTGCGCTATGTTCACTATGTTTTATTGTATATTGCCTACTGTGTGATGGGATAATTAGGTCGACGCTTTTAACTTATATGGCTCTGAATTCTTCTTCTTATAATTCTTTAACCCCTTCTCTGGCAATGGACGCGCATTTTATTTTTAACGTCTTTTTTTCTGTCTTAACGCCAAAGATCCCCAGCTTACAAGGAGTTTGGATGCAACTTGAACTGGTGTCATCAAGAGGCATAGATCCTCATGAGCCCCCGCATCCGCGGGGGCTCATGGGGATCTACACCTCTTGCAGTTGGATCACTTTGTTTCACCTTTTACTCGACAGTGATGGGATTAACAAAGTCAATGTGTGTAGGAGTGGTGTCGGAGAGCAACACTGAGGCGACTGATTGTTCTAGTTTCGTGCAGGTCTGACCTTCGATTTGAATAATAGAGGGGCATTGTGCAGTCACTCAACAAGTACATTGTGCAAACTATCTTCCATCTCAGTGCAAAAAGCATAGATTCTCTTCAGTCCTTACAAACTACAGGGGCTCGTGAGAATCGATGCCTGTCGACTATTTATAATCGTTTGGTATCATTCCCGTTCTTCGACTGAGAAAACATTCTCGTGTTTATGCTTTTCACCAGGGCATGTAAAGCTTAGCGAAGCCTTACTCACGCACCTTCAGTAAACTCATTACCCATACAAACGGCCAAATTAATCGAACACAACCCCAACAGCAAGAGGTATAGGTCCTGATGACCCCCCGCATTCACGCGGGCTCATGAGGATCTATGCCTCTTGAGAAACCCAATTTGTATTCATGTTCCTTGGACGGTTGTGGGGTTCTCTTTGTCCTTGAATGAACCATGATTTCAGACGACAGAATAATTATATGCGTTGCGGTTCAGCGGCAGAAAACATTCTATACTAAGCACCCTAAGATTCTTCTCCTTTTGAGACACAGACATGTAGATTTAAAGCCAGACATACTATTCTGTGAGTCTAAGAAGCCTTGCCTTATGACTGCAAGTCCTTGCAGGATTTACTCATACAAATCTGTGTCT
>BTPG01000002.1:308019415-308054415 GCA_036245525.1 Semisulcospira habei
GTTTTTGTTTTTAACACTAAGATTTGGGAACCAGCAAATGAACGAAAAAGTCAGGACGCTTTCTAAGAAAGATTTGTAAAACAAAGTTAAAATGGTCCTGTCAACAGAGAAAGAGTTCAGCTTTCTCAGAAAATACAACCTCTGTTGACCTTTCTTCACAACAGTTTCAGTATTGTCATATGCATATGCGGGCACCCATGAGGTTCAATGCCTCTTGCATTTGGATGAAGTTCAACCGTGGGTGATAATTTCCCTCGACAACCGAAAGGGCGTTTCACGATAATGTGGTATAAAGGGTATCGAATGCGTCCACAAATTAGGTCAAAAGACACAACAGGGCTGTTGAGCGGCCAGCGGCCGTCCATGAGATTAGCGCGTCCTGAGAAAGCCTTGTTGCTGTCGGGACGTTAAGCAATGTACAATCATGAGATTAGATTGGCGCCTATAATGACTAATTTTCAACTGGCCATGCTGATACGCCTCGGGCCATAAAAAAAAGTTATCGCCGGCCTCGCACAAAAACAAAACTTTAGTCCATATACATATGTAGTTATTATTCAGGCTGATCAGACACTACCCTACTCTACCCTTAAATAATCACAAATTAATCCATCTCCTGCAACTGTGGATATGTATATAGTCGCGACAAGCTGCCTCTGTCATTCGTTTCAATGCAATCGTAAATAATATCCGGCTCCCTCCTTACCTCATATCGCCCCCCCCCCCCACCCCTACACACACACTCTCCCCCCCCCCCTCACATATACACACACACCACCACCACCACCCCCTCCTCTCCCCCCCCCCCCATTTCCGCCTCCACCTCCCTCCACCCCCACCCCCCACCCCCCACCCCTCCAAAATAAAATTTTAAAAAAAGAAGAAAGAAGAAGAAAAAAAAAGGTTCAGGAACAGACCGAGTAAAGTCTAGTCAGCAAGAGGCATATATTCTCATGGGCCCCTGCGGCTGCAAGGGCTCATGAGAATCTATGCCTCTTGCAGATAAAAGAGTGTGGGTGATGGACTTGACATTTTCACAGCTAAAGGTCAGGAAGCGGCGAACAAGCATCACGCGTTTGACATTTTGATGTATGTGTACAGCAAGTAGAAATGAAACGGAGGTTAAGGCTTCCCTACACGGAGAAACGAAATACACAAGAAACGAAACATTTTCATTGCATCGAAATGCCTTCTCCGCACACGCAGATAACGCGGTGAAAATTCATTTCGATTGCTACAGGCGAGGTAACTCTTCACAGACACATGCTCTGGTTGTATCTGTGGACATGGGGTCGCATTTCTGACTCTTAAAAATTAAACATATAAGACATGTGTGCATTCGCTTACACAATACGAGTGCCGGAATTCCAGAGCATATCGAATAAACTTAAGAGCTTTTGAATGCGTAAACAGAGATGGTGCAAGTGAATCGAGGCTGCAGCCGTCTCAAAGCGATAACCGCCATATTGTAGGATTTGCTGCGAAAGCCGATGAAAGTGGGCGTTCAGAAAACTAACCTAAAATCATATTTTAGTGGTACTTTAGTGATGATTCTTTACAGATTCCATTTCGAAAATAATCCTCCCGCTTAAATCTTACAGAATCGTGCGTCACATCCCGCGTTCTTAGCCGTAATAGACCCGACTCCACGCCATCGCTTTACCCGACATCTTGAGTGTTTTGGCTTGAATGACGTCAGATTAACACGTGACTTAAGCGAACGACACTGATTGGTCAGCGGGTAGAAATGTTTCAGCAAAATGTTTCGGGAATAGAGACAGGTTCTATTGCTCGAAATGTGCCGTCTCGCATTGCGTGAAACGGTGAAATGTTGGAGAAATGTCTGAAAATCGCTCATTTCGACGAAATGCTCCGTGTCGTCTCTCCGTGTGAGGCAGCCTTTAATAATTAATCTAAAACTGACGCTGCGTCAGTCACTGACCCGACTAAATTGTATGTTATCTGCCTGATGTCAAAGGCGAAACGTCCTCTTTATGCCAGTCATTGTAACATTATACAGCATTATACACGCCCGCGCCCAACGAACGCAATATGCATGTGTGTATTGGGTGGAGGGGAGGGGGCACGGGGGGAGGGGGTGGGATTATATTCACTCTCCTGGCTGTCCTTACGTTATACCAATATGTACATCACACCTTAGTGGTAAAAAAAATAATAATAATACAAATTTTAAAAAAAACATGAAGAACTGGACTTGTGACGTTACCGTACGTTTGCGAGGTTGTTTTGACTGCACACGCTGGGATATATTTTATGAAACGTGTACTGGCTAGAAAAACTGAATGAGGTGATTTCGACTTAATTTTGTGTCGAATCTGTCATGCCCACGAAACGAATCACGATTTATCCAAATAATAAACCTACGGTGACCAAAGATATGAAAACTGTGATTAACAACTTAGACAAGTTTTTGTTGATGGGACAGTTGAAGAAAAGAGACGTGTTAAGAAAGAAGTAAAACACGCAATCAGACAAGCTAAACATGCGTACAGGAACAAAACTGAGAGAACGTCTACGCCTGGAAATTTCAGATCAGCACGGCAGTGTATTAAAAAAGAAAGGGCAGCTGTAAATGTAGTTTTTGAAACATGTGGGGTTAAAGGTCAAACTGACGTGTAATCAATTATCGTTTTACCGTGTTATGCTGTGCATTGTGTGGTGTAGTGATAACGGAGCTGATGTCAGTATATACGTATGTTTTTGTCTACCGTATTGAAAGTACGGTAGACTTTGAAATGGGGCTGGTCGGAGCACATTCCGGAGAATGCACAGGATGTGCTGTGCGTGCGGGCCCCGAATTCTGGCAAAGATGTAATAAGATAAAAATGACGTCACGCCTAGCTATGCAAACCTTGCTAGAGAACGTGTGTGTGTGTGTGTGTGTGTGTGTGTGTGTGTGTGTGTGTGTGTGTGCGTGCGTGCGTGCGTGAGTGTGTGTGTGTGTGTGTGTGCGTGCGTGCGTGCGTGTGTGTGTGTTTGTGTAACAGAGTGAACCCGATGTTCCTCTGTGTACCTAGGCCGATAGCACTTATGACCATTGCTTCTCGGATTTCACTCGTGTCGACTGTTAGCGATAACGCGCACTGCTCGCGGTGCCTTGCCAAACGCAGCGTTAAGTGTTGTGTACCCGATAGCTCAGTGTACGTGTTGTATGGTATATCGGTTTTGACCATGTATTGTAACCAAACTACAACACCATTGCTTAGTATTTAGCATGGTTAGATTTGGCCCAGGTAATAGTTTTTTTGTAATGCATATGTTTTTAGGTTAATTATAACCGATCAGAGTGATAATGGCGATTTAGTAGCCTTTTTGATTTTCTGTGGCACTTCTGAGACCGCTTTAAGAATAAATATAAACTTTCCACTAATAGCCCATAATCTCAAATTAAATCCAGAGTACAGCTGGTAAAAGTTCTTAAATTTATATTTAACGATTATATTTTTACACTATGTAGTTCAGAAGATATTCTAGCTCCTAGGGCTGGCAGTACTATAATACGGATTTGCCATTTATATCAGTGCCAGACCCCGTACCAACGCTGAACTTTGCACCGACGCGTGGACTTTGTACCAACGCGGAGACAGCAGCGTGCCTCTATAAGTACCGCTGCTCGCGTGGCAGACTTTCTCTTTTACCAAACGTGCAAGACTCACAGTACCAGCAATTAACTTCTGGCACCGGTGCCTTGGAGGAAAACAGTTTTTTTTTTTATTTACCTAAACTGCGCGGGTTTTGGAGACCCTGTACTGCTTTCTGTTTCGGCTTTCTGCTTTCTGGTTTCTACTTTCTAGTTTTGTTAGAAATAAAAGTTTAGCTCAACATGAACGAGTCTCAGTCTCACTAAGTCCAACCACCACCATCTAATCTTAATTCTCCAAATCCTACTACCTCACCCCATCACAAATGGCGCTGCGAGCAGGATGGTTGGACAAAAAGAGACTCAGACGTGACAGAAAGCAGTGCAGGGCAACAATGCAGCCACGTGGAGGAGTCACTAGTACAAACGGAAAAGTGTAGAGGGCGTGCTGCCATCTCAGGTTGACCACGACCAACATGGGGAGGAAGCGCAAGTGCCCGATGACGAAAATCCTCGTTGAACTGGAGGACCTTGATGGCAACGCCATGCTGAATGAGCAGGGAGAGCGGCGTCTACTGCCTCCACTCCCGATCTACAACGGTCGTGGCTACAGGGGTCCATCTTTTGCATCGTTCAAGCGGCGTGCGGAACAGGTCATGGCTGACCTCGGTGAGGACCTTGTCCACCAGATCCACCCAGCTGTGTTTGTGAGATGGATCACATACGCATTGGATTATGGGGCAGACACGTACTACACGTACAATGCGACAAGGGAAGACAGGTCTTCTGCGGCTCAACTCCTTGCCTGCCTGCAACGCGAGTTCGGTGACGATTTAGCGCCACAGCCTCAGTATCCAGGTGCTACAGCTGAGACACCTCCAGTGCAGCCGGACCTCAGCGACATCTCAATGGCACCAGTTGTAACACCTGCCCTGCAGCCACCCTCTCCATTGTCTTCCAAACCGCCATGCGTGGAAGCACACGTGACACAGTTGGCAGTGGAGGTAACTCCTGTCGATGTTCTCCATGAGCCAACTGTTCCCAAGTCACTGCATCCGTGCACATCTGCACAAGAGGTGGCTAAACCTGCTGAAAGGCCATCCGCACCGTCTGCCGAGCACTCCTGTACCTATGGTGACACGCTGCATGGGTTGTCGTCAGCGGAGGAGCAGACTGAGGTAAAGCAACCGGTGGAGAGGCGCTCTTCCATTTCAGTCCGAGTGAATGCTCTTGAGACAGGTGTTAGCAGCTCGCCTACTGCCTGGCGTTCACCCTGCCACTCAGTGTCATCTGCTCCTGAAAGGCGAGACGCTGAGGTGCAGGTTGAGCCTCCGAGCGAACCTGAGCCTAGACCGCAGTCAAGACCTCCAATTGTGTGCTGGGAATGTGGTCAGCACGGCCACCGCCGTGCCAATTGTCCAACTGCAAGGAACCAACATGGACAGTTCAACCAGCAACAGTTCAGCATGCCATCAGTGAACATGGTACTCTTGGTGCCACTGCCGATGTTTGTCATGTTCCAAATGCTGATGTTTCAGTGGTTTGCGCGCTTGGTGTGTTCTGCTGTCATGAACATTATGATGGCAGTACGTGGGGGGTTCATGCCCCGTTTTTGAAACTTTGACTAGGACAGTTGAACTGCTGGTGTGCGTGCGCCACTGTCAGTTGAAACATTTGCGTGTGTATGGCGCATGCAGTTTGAGAAAGGGTGTCGTGTTGTATGCTTGTGACAAATCGAACTGTGTATTGTATGAATTTGTGTTTTGCGCTATGATGTTCTTGTTGCGTTTGAGTTCTCGTTTTATTTGTTCGATATTTCGGTGTTTGTTTTGGTTTTGATAAGTTGCATTTTCTTTGGTGGAATGAATGTACTAGGTTTTAGGTTTGTTTGCTGAGGAAGTCGAGATGTGAGCGTGTCAGTGTTGTATGTTGTGACAATGTAAACCTGCATCCTTCGTTGGACTTTTGTGACCGTTTCTTTGTCCGAGTACTGGTAGATGAGTCTTTTGTTATGTTGGTTGTTGTACTGTGGATTCCTAGCGAAGCTGCTTTGTCTCATGTTTGTCATTTGGCGTTCGGGTGTCATGTTTGTCGCAAGATGTGCTGGAGTACCAAATAAGTGTTTGTTTGTTTTTCTTTAAATATGTGTTGGTGTTCGGTTGAGGTACATGTCTTGTGTGTAGTGATATTGTGTTTGGATCTGATGTTTGTGTTGCAACATCGATATTTGTCATGATTTGAGCCTTCTGTTTGGTCTGCATGTGGTTACTGATGCTTGTTTTTTGTTGTTTCATCAGTAGCGATTAGCGATAGGATCAATCATTCAATGCTGATTGTGGGACATTGGCATAATTATGTGAATGACCTTATAATGCAAGAAATGTTTTTTCGTTTTTTAAGTCGGGTTACTGTGTGTGTTGAGATGCAGCTGATGTGATGTTAGCACAGTGCACAGTTGATTTTGATATTGTGTTTGGCATGTGCGTTTTGTCTAGACAGTGGGCCTTTGAGGGTGTGCCTCGGCAACTTTAAATGCCCACCAGCCATTAAAGCTTCACCATTAAAACTTTTAGTAACGTTGACAGCTTGAATGTGATCAGTGGGCCTTTGAAGGTGTGCCTCTGCAACTTTAAATGCCCACAAGACATTAAAGCTTCAATATTCCTCCAAGTGCATCGGATGCTTAAATAGTGTTAGGAAAATAGGACAAATTAATATTGAGTAAATTGTTTTGGGTTTATTGTTTTTACTTAAAGAGACTGTCTTAGGTGAAGGATTGCATAAGGTGATAGGTTAATTTAAAATTATTGGATTTTTAGTTAGTACAGTGCATCGGATTTTGATTTGTCATGGATTGGAATCCAAGGCACCGGTACTGTGTTTTCGAGTAGTACAATGCTTTGAATTTTGATGTCTTAAATGAATATTGGAAATCAAGGCATCGGTACATCTGTGTCTTTCTAGTACACAACAGCTGTGCAGTTGATTTCATTTTCAAACTTAGTCCGCTGCGTAGGTATTTTTCCAAATGATAATATCCTATGTCAGTTTTCTGCTATGCATAACTTAGTTTGAAAATGACTGTGTGAGTCCAAGTCTACAGTATAATAGTGTAGACAAGAGAGCCTTGGTCACTAGTGCTATTTTGCTATATTTGTGGTGTACCATGTGGATGGTACTGTTTGATAATGTGTTTTGATGTTATGTTGTCATTGGGCCCAATGTGTTCTTGTGTTTTTGGATTTATGGTTTTGGTATTTATACAGCGAGGTCGCTGTATTGTTAAGGCCGATGGGAAAATGTAACAGAGTGAACCCGATGTTCCTCTGTGTACCTAGGCCGATAGCACTTATGACCATTGCTTCTCGGATTTCACTCGTGTCGACTGTTAGCGATAACGCGCACTGCTCGCGGTGCCTTGCCAAACGCAGCGTTAAGTGTTGTGTACCCGATAGCTCAGTGTACGTGTTGTATGGTATATCGGTTTTGACCATGTATTGTAACCAAACTACAACACCATTGCTTAGTATTTAGCATGGTTAGATTTGGCCCAGGTAATAGTTTTTTTTGTAATGCATATGTTTTTAGGTTAATTATAACCGATCAGAGTGATAATGGCGATTTAGTAGCCTTTTTGATTTTCTGTGGCACTTCTGAGACCGCTTTAAGAATAAATATAAACTTTCCACTAATAGCCCATAATCTCAAATTAAATCCAGAGTACAGCTGGTAAAAGTTCTTAAATTTATATTTAACGATTATATTTTTACACTATGTAGTTCAGAAGATATTCTAGCTCCTAGGGCTGGCAGTACTATAATACGGATTTGCCATTTATATCAGTGCCAGACCCCGTACCAACGCTGAACTTTGCACCGACGCGTGGACTTTGTACCAACGCGGAGACAGCAGCGTGCCTCTATAAGTACCGCTGCTCGCGTGGCAGACTTTCTCTTTTACCAAACGTGCAAGACTCACAGTACCAGCAATTAACTTCTGGCACCGGTGCCTTGGAGGAAAACAGTTTTTTTTTTTATTTACCTAAACTGCGCGGGTTTTGGAGACCCTGTACTGCTTTCTGTTTCGGCTTTCTGCTTTCTGGTTTCTACTTTCTAGTTTTGTTAGAAATAAAAGTTTAGCTCAACATGAACGAGTCTCAGTCTCACTAAGTCCAACCACCACCATCTAATCTTAATTTTCCGACTCCTACTACCTCACCCCATCACATTTGTGTCAGTGTGTGTGTGTGTGTGTGTGTGTGTGTGTGCCCGCCTGTGTGTGTTTGCATGTGACAGCAACTAGAGCCCGCGTTTGAGGACGGACAAGCTTGACATTGTATGATATTGTCCATAAAGAATAATCTCGAGGCAGTTTCAGTTTCATAATTTTTTATTTTTTATTTTATTTTTTTTATGAAGATGCCCATGGGAGAGAAAATGGCCGTTTCACAATAACCGGTTGATCCACAATGGAGTCCGTAATGTTTTTTATTTTTACTAGATATTTTGCTTATAGCTAGATAAAAGGAATTGGAATGAGTTCGTTAACCAGCATTGTACCTCTAGAACTTTTTGAGTGATAGGAGGGAATTAGATCAGCATAATAAGCCTAAAAATATGAACAACTCTGAATGCTCATAAAAGATAAGCGCAAGTGAGCTGCAAACAATACAGACTTTGGGATGAAATCTTCATCTTGTTCACCATTAATGGTGTGCTGTTTTAACTCTTCCACGCACGGCTGCGAACCCCCTAAGCACACAGAGTCAAATTTTGTCGACTTCTAATAAGAGCACGAAGGCAAACAACCTTGCCCGCTACAATGTAGCTCATCACTACTCGTACTCTTGTTTGTAGCTTTCCCATAGTACCAGAGTGGTGGGTTCAGTTATAGTGTGTAGCTGTCAGGCGTGATAAGTGGGGCCGCGCTAGGTTCAGGCCAAGCGGTTCAGGCGGATGGTATTGCCACTGGTGGAGAGGGGGCGGGGGGGGGGGGGGGGGGTGAAGAGTGAAACGTCCGAACTGCTAGTGGATGAAGAATCGCACATCTGTGTCGTATTTACTATTCTAAATGCTCCCTCATGTACCTCTAATTCTTCCTTTTATATTCAGGGATGAATGGGAAAGTTAACTTTTAGATGAAGAAATACGGTATCGCTGAAATTGGTCCGCACAGTAGCCCTGGGAAATAGAATTTGCCACTTTTCTCACCCCCCCCCCCCCCCCTTTATCCCCTTTCTTCCTTGGAATTTTTCTTTGGGTAATATAAGAAAGAGTTAGAGACACAGAGCAACACATTACATCTTTCATTCGCCATGGCTTCGAATTGGCCGCTAAACCTTCAGCAAGCAGTGCAAATTAATGCTCTTTATGCAAGACAGTGACAGTGAGGGAGAGGGCGATATTGATCCCGAGGTGGAGTTAGAACAGGTAAACATCAATGGTCCTGATGATGATGATTTAGTGGATGTTGTTAATCAAAATGATTTAGACGAAGAGACCGCTGCCACTTTCCAGTTTGTGGACACAAACTTGTGGGTTCCTATGGATGAGTTTGAAGGAGACACTTGGGAATCGCCACTCAAACTTGATTTCCAAACACAGCCAGGTGTAAAAGTGGACACTACAGGTTGGGGCCCCATCGATTTTTTTCTAGCATTTTTTCCTAAGCAGTTATTTGAACTGACTGTAGAGGAGACTAATAGATACGCAGAAGCCACGATTCTAGCCGCTAATGCTGTGCGCCGCCCTGGACAAAACCCGCTTACCCTACCTGTGGAGGAGATGAAAGCATACCTGACGCATGAAATTGCGATGGGTCTTGTGTTCAAGCCAAATCAACGTGATTACTGGGACAAGAAGACGGGCATAACATCGATACCGGGATTTGGACAGTACATGTCTGGGAAACGTTTCCGTCAATTACGATCGTGCCTCCATTTCTGAACAATGCAAACTGACAGCCACGTGGACATCCAGACTACGACCCGCTCTTCAAGGTGAGACCACTAATTGACGGAGTGATGGACACATACCTGAACAATTATGAACCCAACCGGCAGATTTCTGTGGATGAGTGTATGAGAAGATTCCGGCCGTGGCGGAGTGCATGAGTTCCGCATGTACGTACCGAGTAAGCCAACGAAGTGGGGACGGAATAAAAGTGTGGTGCCTGTGTGATTCAGTGACAAGCTTCTGTATCAACTGGAAGGTGTATACAGGTGCGAAGGCAAATGATGCTGCCACCGGGCTTGGCCAGGAGGTTGTCTTAGACTTATTACGGCCTCTGTTCAACAGTGGTAGAGTCTGCTATCAGGACAATTATTTCACTTCGCCCAGGCTCGCTGCAGCATTGGCGAAAAGGCAGATTGGCTGTTGTGGGACAGTGAGACATGACCGCACAGGCATGCCTGAGGAGATCAAAGGAAACCACCTGAAGCTTCAAAAAGGTGATGATCCCAAACTTTTTGGGCACTCATACACGGGGATCCTTGTTTCTTCGTGGCAATGTACGAAAAGAGTGAATGTACTGTCAACAGTTCATGGAAACACTCAGTACATCGAGGACGAATTAGAAGCCGGCATGAACCGACAGGTTACCGTCCTGTCAACAAGCCAAGCATGTGCCATGATTACAAAAAGTTCATGTCAGGTGTGGATCAAATGGACCAGCACGTGTCTTACTACCAGTTTCGTCATCGTCTCATCAAGCATTACATGGTGATATACCACTTCATCACTGAAAGAGGTTGCTGTGTTCGAACAGAAGCCGGAAGGCTAGAAAGCCTACCGTTTTTGTGTGTCGCACCTGTGGCCCTAGAATACACCTGTGTGTTGGATCTGTCGACGATCGAGACTGCTTCCAGATATATCACACAGTGCAGAATTACAAGTAGAGGTCAGTCAGAATGGTTCTACCTTCAAAATGTTACTAATATTCACATGGCCGTCTTGCATGAATAAAAATAATCACACTCACTAATCACTTTGCACGCACCTAAATTGATTACAAATACGCATTTTTCAGGTAATTATGCGCATGAAAATAACATTTGATGTACCCAATTTTTTTTTGAAGTAATGCCCAACAACTACTGAATAAGACAAATATACATACTTTTGTACAAACGTCAATGGTTAGGTGCAAAAAAAATAATATTTAGAACCTATCACTTTAGTCTCCGCCATCTCTTAAAACTGCCGTGCCGCTTTTAGGGGGTACGCTGGTGTGCGCTTCAGTAATAGAGGCAAGTTTTTTTCTGCCTGCGTGCGTCGAAGAGTTAAATACTTACATTAGATTTTACTTGAGACTGTTTATTATTATTATGTGTATATTTGAATGGAAATGTGTGTGCATATTTGAGTCATTAATGCGTGTGTCGGACCGCTTTAATTTCCACTAGCCGGTTGAATTCAAAATTGAACTAAATTGAATTAGATTGCAGGATATATGACTGACATGGTAGTTGGTTTGTGTTTGTAAGCCACTCCCCCTCCCCCACCCACCCACCCCGAGACCCCGGCCAGGGTTAGTAATAGACATATCCTTGTTTCATCTCCGTTTCTTCGCATCTAATGTCAACGCTGGTAGCAGCATGGGAAATAGACAATGCAGGGGAGACAATCACTCCTCTCTATGTCTAGTGCAATGCGCAGTTGCACTTCTTGGTCCATTGAGTCATAGCTAAAGATAGAGCAGACACCGCGGTGCAAGGTCCATGATCGGTCGGCCGACAGTCATTGTCATGTGTCTTTCTCCAAATGTCATCAGTACAGCTTACAGTGCATGTGGACGCGTGATTTGATCGACTTACCCGACAGTGAACTTGACATTCCGGCCATAATCGCGTACTTCATGCGATACTAATCCGTTTAAATTGATGCAGTGTGTGTACGATTTTGGTGCAGTCGCCGCCACACGCGGATTATTAACAGCTAGCAGGCGAGACAAGATGGGTGTGCATTCGCCGAACTCGAAAGGCAGAAAAGCGGAGCAGAAGTGTTCTAACGGCATGAACAAGTACGATGCGTCTACGTCTTTCGTGGATCCGCGCATTAGCACCACTGAAATGAGAGAGGGAGAGGTGTTACACAAGGTGAGACTTGAAGAGCTGCCTAATTTTGCCGAGCTGAAACGAGACGTGGAGGAGTTTGTGGCGCGCATGCCATGGTGGGAAGCCTACGGTATTGACTGCTTCGTGCATACGTTGGGTGTAGTGGGAGCTGTGGCCAGTTACTTTCTCATGAAGTCGGATTCGATCCCTGTGTTTACGTTCGGTGTTTTCCTACTCGGCTGCTGCCATAGCGTTTTGTCTATAAAGGGAGGCCACCTTGCTACACACGGTTCCGCCTGTCAGTCGCGTCCCTTGAATCGTCTGCTATCGTTCTTCTTTTCTGACATATGCGGCACGTTCCCGTCCGATTCGTCGTTCGTCGTTCACGTAAAGGAGCACCATGCCTACACCAACATCATCGGCATTGGCGACTCCAGCACATGGAGGGTGCCTTTCGTTCCGGCCTATCTCTACATGTTCGTCACGCCGGTCCTCGTCCCCCTAATCACACCGTTCGTGGCTGTAGCAACTCTGTGGGGACAGTGGCTGGCGCTGCTTCGCTTCGTAATACTCGCCTCCTTCGGACTGTCCGCCAACTTTTGTCTCTTTATGAAGGTAGTTTAATAGCGGAAAACAAACAAAATAAACTTAACCCATTCTGCCCACCTAACGCACTACAGCACTGAGGAGATGCGTCGACCATGATAGTTCAAGGGTAGTGCCAGATTAGCTTGGCGCCTGTGAGCGCCAAGCTAATGTGGCACTGCCCGTGAATTATATGATCATGGTCGATCCATCTCCTGCAACTGGTGTATAGTCATTAGATGACACCTCCAAAATTTGGGAAATACGCCGGCCGTCGGGCTGAATGAGTAAAAAATGATTCAAGGCATATGGACAAAACTGTGTACTGTCAGTGCCACTGAAAATAATGTCCCTTCCAGAGACATTATTTTCAGTGGAACAGACAGAAAAACGATGGTAGCAGATTCACTGATATCTGCCTGATATACACTTAAATGAGGCAAGCAAGAGGCACACGGCGTGAGCACTTACGTCTGCAGGGACACTACCGATCTATGCCACTGGGGTATATATAATTTAGTTGTGTACTGCACTGAGAAAGAGCAGGTTCAGCTTTAACAGCACAACAAAAAAAATAAATAAATACAGATACATGTACCTACTGCGTCACAAAAACAGTGTTGTATTGTCCACTGTAAAATTGCTTGATCTTTTTTATTTCAAAGAGTACTTCTTCCGATATTTCTTAAAAGTAATCTTTCTTTCTTTTCAAATTAATAATTATATTTTTAAAATTCTTTTTCTTCTACTACTGCCACTACTACTACTACTACTAAATGATCATTTTGAGCATCATCATTATATGTATTGTTGTTGTTGTTGCTGGTATTATTAATATTCTTATAATCATCATCATCCTCGCCATTATTATTATTATTATTACAGCGCTTTTCTACAGCGTCTTTATGCAGGCTCGGAATGCTTTACAAATGATTATAAACACACACAATAAACTACAAATCACAACAACAACAAAAACAGTTCAGGCATACTAACCAGTCTTTCACCCAACGAACACATTAGTTTCAAATTCTTTCTTCATGTACAAGTCTTACAAGTTTCACACAACGGATCTTTTAAAATTCTTTCTTCATGTAGGTGTCTGGGTTCAGCTTCCCGGGTGCTCTATTCATGACGTTGGTGTGTCGAGCAGTACTCTCCATCCCCTACATCCACGTTAACATCTTCCAGCATATAGGCCTGCCGATGTTCACAAAAGACCAGATGCCCAAAAAGATCTATCAGATGTCCACCGGCGTCCTCAACCTCTCCCGCAATATCCTGCTAGACTACTGCTTCGGCCACGGCATTATCAGGTTTGCAGATTACTCACATACATTCATGTCAGACTCTGTATAAATATCGCCGTACTGACCTGGGAGACGTCATTTCTGTTCCCAACCGAGTTCTACAATGCAAGCTCAACACATAGTTCTGCTGATAGGCAGAACTATGCATGAAGCTTGCGTTTCAGGACTCAGTTGGGAAAAGAAATTTTGCACCCTGGAGCCATAAAGTCAGACAGAGTTATTTCAGTGCTGTTTTTTTTTTTTTTTTTTTTTTTTTTTTTTTTTTTTGCATAGGGTTTTGAGAAAATAACACTGTTTAATTGGTCCCACATTAAACCTGAATAGCCGGTTTCAGTGAGCAATAGACGGATTCTTTCTTTGTTTTTTTAATTTAATGTTATTATATTTTATTTTACTTTTTTATTTTTTATTTATTTACTTATTTATTATTATTTATGTATTTATTTATTTATTTTTAAATTTATTTTTTTAATAAAAAATTATTTATTTTTTAATTTTATTATTTTTATTTATTATTTATTTATTATTATTTATTTTATTTTAATTTTTTTACATTTATTTATTTTATTTTATTATTTTTTTACTTTTTATTTTTATTATTATTATTATTTTTTTTTTTTATTTATTTATTTTTTTTTTTTGGGGGGGGGGAGACACAGTGGGATCTTGTACAGATGTGTGTTGACATAGGAAAATAGGTGTATGCTAGTTGCCCCCCCCCCCCCTCTCACCCCCACCCCCACTCCAACTCCCATTCTTTAACCCCTCTACTGTCAGTGTACACTTAAAGAATCACTTAAAGGCTTATTGAAATCGACCATAACGCACAGCTAATCGACATGGACGGCGGTAGGGAGTGAGGGGTGGGGAGCAGGGTGTGAGAGCTGAGGGGAGGTGACTCTTGGTCAACCCCCCCCCCTCCCCCCCCCCCCCCCCCCCCCGCCACCACCACCGTCAGTTGTTCTTGGAAGTGAAGAGGTAAATTGGCTATCATTACGTATACCTTCATTATTTCTTGTCGTTTTTGTTTTTCCTGCAGCTGTCATGTGGAGCACCACCTGTTTCCCCGCCTGTCGGACCAGCAGTGTTTGGCGGTGAAGCCCCTGGTCAGTCGCTTCCTGAAGGAAAACGGGATGGCGTACAACGAGGCCACCTACACGGATCGCCTGCTGGTCTTCTTACAGCGCTACAACCATCTCATGGTGCACGCGCCTCCCATTTCCCACTTTGTCGGCATTCAATAGAAGAACAAGATCGGGATTTAATCCCAAAGTCTGCCGTATTCCTTGGAGCTCAGATGCGTTTATCTCTTAGGAACAATCAGAGTTGTTCATATTTTTAGGCTTATTAAGCTGATCCATTTCCCTCCTCTCTAAGCCAACCTCTGATCAACACACACGTCGGCACACACAAATAAAGACGGACACGCTGCGCTTCCCGCCATTAGTACGCTCTGTGTGCTCGTGTAGCGACAGGATTCCATCTCCTTCTACTCTAACCCACCTTCTGATTCACACACACTGGCACACTTAAATAAAGGCGGACACTCGGCGATTCCCGCCATTCGTAAGCTCTGTGGTCTGGCGTAGCATAGCTATTCTGAAGAAGCCGAATGATAGCACGAGCAGCGAAATGACGTCACTCCAAGCTTCAGGTCATGACATCATTAGTCCCACGACGCTGTGTTCATAGTGACGACTCGATGTTATAGGTCTCTCATCGCAGTACTAACATTTGACGTATCAGAGAATCCACTTTGCAATTTTCTTGATGATTTTCACGCCTAGGGCTTACAGGTCACAATTTGACCTAATCCTACCCCATGGCCGGGACAAACGTCAGGCTTATACAAACACTGTTTATAAAAAATCATGCGGGTATTAATGAGAAGATAGTGTGTTTTTTTCGTAAAAGGAAAATGAAAGTTATGTTAGCTGTTTTACAAAAGACTCCGAATAAAATGATGCAGAAAACTGTCAGATTTTCACACATAGGGCATACAGGTCACAATTGACCTAATCGTACCCGACAGCCGAGACAAACTGTAAACTTATGTAAATACCGTATACGAAAAATCATGCGATTATTAATTCGTGAAAAAGATTCAATTGTTCTAAGATTAACTCATATAATGCGTGAAATTAATCCCAAAAGCGTGAAAATATTTTTTTTCCCAAAATATCTAATTATATCTAAAAATGTTCTAGAGGTACAATGCTGAACTCATTCAATATGTCCCTTTTATCTAGCTATACGCAAAATATCTGGTAAAAATTAAAAAAAACAAATTACGGACTCCAGTGTGGATCAACCAGTTTTTGTGAAACGGCCATTTTCTCGCCAATGAGCATCTTGATCAAAACATCGAAAAAAAGGCTCCGAGATTAGGGACAATATCCTGACCTTTTAAGCTTGTCCGTCCTCAAACGCGGGCTCTAGTCGCTGGCACATCCTCTCACACACACACACACACACACACACACACACACACACACACACACACACACACACACACACACACACACACACACACACATACGGCACTTTGGCGCCAAAAAGACGTTCTCTAGCAAGGTTTGCGTAGCTAGACGTGACGTCATTTTTATCTTGCGTTCTTTGCCAGAATTTCTGTCCCGAACGCACAAAACGTCATGTGCATGCTCCGGAATGCGCTCCGACCAGCCCCATTTCAAAGTCTACCGAATTTTTTTTTTTTTTTAAATACAGTAGACAAAAATGATTTTTGTTTAACATTCAGGAGTGGAAAGCAAAAGCATTCGTCACATGCGCTTTCATGTGTACATCAAAGCGCATGTATCGGGCGCCTTAGGAGATATGTAAACATTTTGGCCAATATCCAGTTAGGAAAAGTGAAATGTCCCAGTTGAAGACTTTTTTTTATTTTTTTATTTTAGCATTCAGTAGGGGGAACATGAACTTTACTTGTCGCATTCAGTAGGTGAAAGTCATTTTGTGTGTGTTTGTATTCAGTAGGAAAGATGGGGAAACTTATGTATTGTTACAGGCTTTTAGTAGGGGGTACGTAAACTGTTGTCGAGATTTACGAGAGGCGGCATGCAAGCAAGGGAGAACTAAACTTTTGTAGGGGAAAAGGTATTTTGTTGGCAATGTTTTAGAGGGAAAACGAACATTTTACAGGATATACTGGGAGAAACGTTATGCGGTGTTAATAACTGTCATGAACAGGAGAAACGTTAACCCTTTTAGCGCCATGGGCGCATTTGCCGAATTTTGGAAATGTTACTTAACGACTGTGTACCACTAGCAGGAGGTGGATTGACCATGATAATTCAAAGGTAGTGCCAGATTAGCTTGGCGCCTTCAGGCGCCAAGCTAATCTGGCACTACCCTTGAATTATCATGGTCAATCAATCTCCTGCTGTAGGGTGTTGGAGCTAAAAGGGTTAAGTCAGTGCCATCATGTGAAGGCAAGTGGCAGTAAGTCCATTTTTGTGAAAAGCGAGATGTGTATTGTATTTTCCTGACGAGCAAAAGAAATGGGACATTTTTGGAATCATTGGAAACGCTTTAGTGTTTCCGATGATTTCAAAAATGGTCGCATTCTTTTGCTTGTAAGCATAATATAAATCTCCATTTCCACGTCACTTTTCTCTAACGGTCTTTTGGCTTCAAATACGTAGTGGTCTTTGACAGTTAGAGAAAAGTGACGTCACTTGGCATGTTCGCGAACAAAGATGGATGACGTAACCTGTGGATGAGTCAAAGCACTATGTTCACGCGCTGAATTCTAACTACTCAAATAGAGGCACATGCCACGTTAAATCAGTCAATAGTGTTTAAGCTTTCTTTCGCTTCAAAAATAGCCAGTTGTTGAGCTTAACCTTTCTAGGCGTGTTTCTTTCTTTTGGTAATTCTTTGTATCGTACACGCTTGGCAGTCACCATTTTTGTGCGTGTGTGTGGGTTGTTGTTGTTATTTTTATTCACTTCCGCACATGTTTACTATTATGATTCCCTGACATCTTCGGCATTTTGTCTTTAAGTTAAGCAAGACTGTTGACGATCGTCTTTACTTACCATAACGCAAGTATGTGTTCGACTTAGTGTGTACGTATGTAACTTACCATAACGCAAGTATGTGTTCGACTTAGTGTGTACGTATGTAACTTACCATAACGCAAGTATGTGTTCGACTTAGTGTGTACGTATGTAACTTACCATAACGCAAGTATGTGTTCGACTTAGTGTGTACGTATGTGCGCGTTTTTTTACGGGTTCATTTAGCACCTTCACCGCAGTGGACGCAGGTTCATGTTTTTGAAATCATCGTACAAGTTCCCTGTCTAAGATCCTCGAATGTCAAAAAAACAAAACAAAGTGGCGTCATCAAGAGATATAGATCCCCATGAGCCCCCGCACTATATCTCTTGCAGCTGGGTTTTGTTTGATTTTTTTTTCTTCTCGGCAGTTAACGCGTAATACAGCTACGTTGATGCGTGCATAGGTCACGATTTTTAGGTTAACCCTACTGACGATGCCATTCGGCGGAAAATACGCGTAGTTGACACTTCTTTCCAGCCGAGCCGTTTCGTCAGTAGCAGTCAAGGTGTTGATATTTAACGTATTTTGTTTGGTTTGGTTTCGTTTGGTTGGCTTTACTTAGGTTTTGTTTATGAATGTTCTTGGCAAAGTTGGATAGCTTCGTTTGGTTTGGTTCGTTTCGGTCATCAGTTGCGGCTGTTCAATTTTAACCCCTTCACTTCCGAGGTAAACGAAACACATCCCAACTGGCAAAAGGCACAGATCATAATGAGGGCCCGCATTCGCGGGGGCTCATAATAATCTATGTCTCGTGCTGTCACCATTTTGCCCTTGGGCGCATGAGGTTCTTTTGTGTTAAATTAACACAGTGTGCGTCCACTGGCATTGAAGGGGTTAACGTCATTTTCCCCTTTGTTTGGTTGTGAATTCGTTTCGTTGTTAGTGGTGGGATTTTTTGTTTTTGTTTCTTTGTCCTGTGCGAATTTGGTCGGTGTCAGGACGTTGGCAAACACAGCGTATGATAGTCAAGTTTCTTGTCTTGCTCAATGTTATTTCATTATTGTTTTACAATCCTTTGTGAAATCCTCTGTGGGCTAGCAATTTACATGTATTCCCACGTTTTCACGTCATCACCTCACTTCTGTCTTCTTTTTATCCTCTTCTCAGGAATATGTCTTATTTATGAATTTATTTATTACTTTCATTCAATCATTCATTCATTCATTGTGGGCGTTTTTGGTTTGTTTGTTTCTGTTTGTTTGTTTGTTTGTTTGTTTGTTTGTTTGTTTGTTTGTTTTCGGGGGGGGGGGGGGCGGGGGAGAAAGAGTTGGTTCTTGGGGGGGGGGGGGAGGAGGGGATTCTTTTTTCTTTTTTTTTACGGCAGACCGTTTTGTTTAAGTTTATTTATTAGATGGCAAAGGTCCAGGCAGCTGACCGTGTGTAACTCGGCCACAAACCATAGCCTAATTAACTTGTAATAAACAACCTCAGTCTCCAAGAGGCATAGATACACATAAGCTCCTGCAGCCACAAAGGCTATAGGAGAATGCCCGCCTCATGCTGTCGCTGGAGTACGTGTCAACAAGAAGCGAGACTGTGGCTTGTTAGAGTCATAGATGCGATATGCTCATGAGCCCCTGCGGCTGCAGGGACTCATGAACATCTATGCCTCTTGCATATCAGTCCGGATGCAAGCGAGTACTACTGTAATGACATGTGTGACATCTCTTTGCTGTGATATGCAGTGGATATGCACTTATCTTTGTTTGCACTTTGGACGTCTGCGTTTTAAGTGAGCTTGAACTCTTCATTGCTGGTGCATTCGTCCGAATTTTAAGTCAAGAGTGTTATCTTTCTTTTTTAGTGCACATAGCAATAATAAAGAATGTGAAACGTGCAACGAGTGCATTGATTATTTTTTATGCAGAATGTTAGACGTGCAACGAGTGTATTTAAAACAACAACAACTAATCACTGCCAGTGGACGTAGATTGTGTTTCTGAAATCTTTGTCAATTCAAAGCCAAAGAGCCATAACCGTGCAAGAAACATGGACACAAATTGGTGTCACAAAGAAGCATATAGTTCTTTATGAGCCCCCGCAACTGCGGGGGCATATAAAAATCTATGTCTCTTGAATTTGGATCGTCGTGTTCACTTTCGCTCAGCAAGGATGAGGTTAATTTTAAGCAGGACTCGGTGAACGGTGTACAAGCGGCATGAGATGGATCGGCCGTGATAGTTCAAAGGTAGTGCAGGATTCGTTCGGCTGTTGGCACTACCCTTGAGCTGTCAAGTCACCAGCCATATACCCAATGTCACCCATGGATTATATTTTTCTCTACGTCCGCCTAATAATGCGCAACAGCTAACTGTCGTACGCATAAACCACAAGCACTTACTCGTTTGTTTGCACGCATGCACGCACACTTAGATATTATCATTTGATGCATGACACATTTATTAGTATCTATTTTTCTCTTGGCACATAATGTTGCACAGAAAAAGAAAAAGAAAACAAGAACACAGACCCATTCGCATACGAAATTTCCTAGGAAGCATCCCAGTGCGTAAAGGCCATCTGGCCGCCGTCGGCCCACTGGCCTTTCGTGCATTGGGATGTTGTTTAACTCATTCTACCCCAGACACACCACAGCAAGATAATGATCGACCATGAAAGTTCAAGGGTGATGCCAGAATAGCTTGGCGCCCATGGGCGCCAAGCTATTCTGGCATCACTCTTGAACTATCATGGTCGCTCTGTGTCCTGCACTGCAATGCAGTCTTCAGAGGACAACGGCAAAATTTAAGGAATTCGGTGTTGGGGTAGAATGAGTTAATTTAGCAGACATCGTTCGGAAATCAGAAGTAAGTCAGAGCTGCACGCGTTTCGACGGAAAACTGGAGTAAAAGTTAGGACAAACGTGTGGTTTTGTTCGCATGTTTGTCCCGCGTTTAATCCACTTCCCCCCCCCCCCCCCCCCCCCCCCCCCCCCCCCCCCGCGCGTCGAAACATAGTGGCAGGCAGATAAGGTTTGACATCGGACACATCGCAACAACAGGTTTTTCAACATTAACTCCTTCTACCCCAACACCGAAATCCCCAAATTTTGCCGTTGTCCTCTGAAGACTGCATTGCAGGACACAGATCGACCATGATTGTTCAAGGGTGATGCCAGAATAGCTTGGCGCTCATAGGCGCCAAGCTATTCTGGCATCACCCTTGAACTATCATGGTCGATCCTTTTCTTGCTGTGGTGTGTCTGGGGTAGAAGGAGTTAAGCGGTAGAGAACACTATGTAGCCGGAACTCACACTCCGGCAAAAGTAGGCCTACTCCAGAAATATCGGCCTTATTGCGCCCGTAATAATTAAGTAAAAATTAATTTACCAGCAATAAACCTACGTTACTGCATTAATGGTTCGCCATATTCTCATTACGGCAAGTCAAGGTTCAAGGGAATTGCGTCCGCAAAACTTAATCTGCCCCGAGGCAAGGCAGTAGGCCAGTTTGGCTGGAGTTTGGCCTTCTAACTTGGCCATAAACTCCTCTGTCTCTCAAATTAAAGTGGTGGATTCTTGAGTCTACTGAATCAATTTAATTCAATTCAATTCAATTCAATTCAATTCAATAAACTTTATTTATCTCGCTAAGGGCAATTAAAGTGGGCCGACAGGCGCAGTGACTTAGATAATATACACAAAACTTACATTAAAATATGCACACAATAATGATACAAACAATCAATTCAAATAACATCTCACACAGTACAACATTAATAAATACAATTTATGATTAAAAAGTGCACATATCAGCTGTTATCACCACACAATGCACAGCATTTTTTTGTTAAAGTAATTAATTTAAGACAGTAATAACAATACAATTATCTTAAAATGAAATTACATAAAATAATAATAATAAATGAAACGAAAATATTGTATGAAATAATTAAAAAGTAAGATTTGATAACTAGAAATTTAAGGGGGAAAAAAGCACTAGATACTAGCATTATCACTTTTTTTTTTTTTTTTTTTTAACAGAAAAGCACACGATTTGCTGCTACATAATATACAAGCGCGCGCGAGCATACACGCACGCACACACACACACACACACACACACACACACACACACACACACACACACACACACACACACACACACACACACGCACGCACGCGCGCGCACGCACGCACGCACGCACGCACGCACACACACACACACACACACACACACACACACACACTTGGGCGTCATTAATGAGACGTATTGCTGTAGGGACAAAAGACAATATTTTCGTCTGTTCGTTGTACACGCTGGATAGCGGAACCGACGTCCCGAGGGGAGACGGTCAAACTCTGCGGTCAGAACATGATCATTGCTAGCCAGAATACAGTATGCCTTTTTCACTATTTGTCTCTGTAGAAAACGCTGCAATCTTCTTTGATTTTTCACCAATGATTTTTGATGCGACCCTTACGATCTTGCCTAGCTCATTTTTTGGTTTTGATACTCAAGTTGGAATATCAACAGATAATGATGTCAGCAAGCACTGATGTACGCAAACATTATTAAACAATCACAATATTTAGTACACCACAATAACACAGTAATTAACACTTTGATCTGCTTCATCTATCACAATTAAAATGTCCATGAAACGTTGTTGCAGGTTTTTTATATGTATCTTGGTTGAATAGAACGATTCTCCATTAATCTTACATCTTCAAGCAACGATCGCCAATGGTGATTTGTTCTTCATCCTTTGGCTCTACCGGCTCTAGATAAGTACAGACCTTATCAAAAGCAATAGTTTTATCTGTATCACTTGGTCTTCCAACCTACCGGCTCTAGATAAGTACAGACCTTATCAAAAGCAATAGTTTTATCTGTATCACTTGGTCTTCCAACCTACCGCTCTAGATAAGTACAGACCTTATCAAAAGCAATAGTTTTATCTGTATCACTTGGTCTTCCAACCTTCCGCTTCTTCTTAGCTTGAATTGTGTTGCCTGTCCTGAAGTTGATGCTGCAAACTTTGTGATACTTTGAATTTTTCACCCGTAAGTCGACAGTGTACTGGATTCTAGCTCTTACTTTCAGTGCCCACTCATCTGCGAGCTCATCACATATTGCGAGGACAATGTCTTGGATACTGATAGTAACTACGTCTTGAGTAACGTGTCCGGTACCTACGCCCTCCTTTGTAGAAGAAGCATCAGTCTTTGTTATTGAAGACTTATCTGGAACGTGTTGATACACGTGCGTCATTGTCTGTTCCGCTTTCACTCTCTTTCTCTCTCTTTATAGCTTTGCTATGTGGGTTAAATTGGCTAGGATTTATATATGTCCTACGACAGTCTGTGTGGTGCACGGTCTGACCATAAGGAACTCGAATTTCAGTGCGACGTTCAACGCTAGCTTTGGTCACATCTACAGCCCGTTTCTAAGACAGAAACACAACAGCCGGTTCGTTGCCTCTAAGCGGCTCTTCACATAGAACGCCCCCCCCCCCCCCCCTCCCCATCCCCCGCCCCTCCCCCCCCCCCCCGACCTGACAATTTGTGGCTCTCTTTCAATCCTAAACATCAAAAAACGATACACTCAGTCAATGTTTCGCGTGAAATATCTAAATTTATCTCATTTCTCGCCATTTTTATGTAGCTATTTACGCAACAGACGCCCGCACTTTTCAAACGTGAAAAGTATTATAAAAAACATTTATTGTTATGATAACAAGGTATCAGAATATATTTCAATGGTCGATATAAACGTTACATTCCCCCTATTTTTCTGCTGAAAATGAGATATCAATAGACAACTGTTTTTTTTTTTTTAATTGTTAATAACATTTTACATGTATGTAGTGTAAATAAGAGAAAACGGGATATGTCATTAATCATACAGTCTTAACCAAACAATAGTGCGTGAAATTGAAACGGCAAAATAACTTGACAAACTGTTACGGGTTGAGTCGTTGTCGTAGTATGATATCACACCAGACGGCACGCACGTAAGGTTCTTTTAAAGAAACTTCATTCAACTGCAGACACGTCACACGTCACTTACGGATTTAGACCTCACTGGAGGAACAGTTCCAAAAATATTTCATTGCAGTGATGCGATCTCCACACAAAGCATTCAAAAATGCACCAACACTGGTACTATGTCTCCTCTGGAAAATGTCTACACTTTGACACAATGCGTCTCTCATACAATGTACAACACCATACACTGCATAACTCAGTCACTGGCAATGAAGCACGATAACTTGCGTAGCTCTCTCAATGTCAATGTGCTGACGATACACTGCAGTTATACAACTGAACAATGTACCGACGCTGTTACGTCGCAATTCTTCAACTGAACAATGTACACACGTGCTTCCTAGCACGATCTTTTATAGTGGTATGCTTTCCAGAATAATCGAGCAAATTCATACAACACAACCAATCAAAATAAAATACGTAACCGAAACTCATAAATATTAATGAAAAAGAATACACCAGAATGGTCTACAAAAATCTGGCTGCTATTTCCAGCCCCTATTTTGCGGAATCCCGGCGCGTTATGGCGTCTCACACAAGTATGGCAGACAGTTCACGACCTTGCCCACACTTTCTGGAAGTTACACGATCTTTCATAATACATACTGACCGGCTGCTAACTTTACGCGTACAGAAAACAACAATGACTTTGAGTATTAGAGCGGCTTTAATACTGTGTTGCAAAATGTTGCCTACACTTTGACGTCACATGTGAGATTACTCGACAGAGTGCGACTTCGCTCGAACGTTCTGGTCTATTCTCAGCGAATCTACGCATCACAAAAATCGACCGCTCTTCTCCATGCGACTTTGCTAGAAACTTCCGGACTAATCTCAGCGTATCATAACAAAGCCGATTCCGCTCTCTGCGCGAACGATAGCGAATCTTACTGAAAATGTACGTGATTCGTAATCATGATAGCTCAAATAAATATCGGATCGTTTCCTACGATTAATGCATGCATGCTCTCACAGAACAACACAACCACAATCGTAACACACACACACACACACACACACACACACACACACACACACACACACACACACACACACACACACACACACACACACACACACACACACACACACACCAAAACAAAAAACAAAAAAACAAGAAACCTATTGCAGGCTTTTTCACCGAATGCAGTCACTAGAGACTGATTCTTTCAAACTGGAATCCAACCGATACCAGTATAATGTAAAAACAAAGTCCGGATTCATGACACAAATGCACGAAACTATCCACCAGGAAACCAACTTGTCACTGAACACTTTGAGTCACAAAACAGTTCACGTTCCAAGTCCAGATGTAACTTGTGCTCAACAAGCACACGTACAGCTCGTTAGAATAAAGTCAGAAACAGCAGACGGATACACTTTATATTAATCTGCATATAAAGAAAAGAATAAGCATATATAACGCTGAAAGACAACCTTTATTTCAGTGATCTGAATAACCAGAATAGTTTGCATCATTGTTTGAGAGTAGATATCATTAAATGTCTGTGCTGACACTGATGCACTCCAAAGCAATACACATAGAAATGTATACAAGAGACAAATATGCTATGCCTGTGCATATTTAAATTGATTTCCTCACTCGTTCTAGCGTGGTGGAACAAAGAAAGATTTATTAGTTCGGGGTCTAACGTCCGTAGCACCAGAGTGATAATGGACGTCCGTAACAGGCGGGTTGTTAGGGACATTTAGTAAATTACAAGGACTTTTCAACGGACATGCCACTGAACAAGCCCCTTTTTATTCCCAGGATGAGAAAAAAGCCCTTTTGTAACACTGTATAAATGCATGTAACGTGAAAGCTTACATTTTAAAGACAATGAAGACGATTAACATCTGCTATAAATTAGTTAATAGATATACATCTATGTATATGTATTAATCTGCTGGTGCTGTATTGAATAATGGCTCGGACATTGTTTAGGAGTGTGTGTGATCAAGCACGTTATGGATACATACACTAATACACCCTTGAACAATTCACAAAACTCTTAAAAACGTTTCCTTCCAGTTGTCAAAAACAAACAGAAAACGCCTGTCGATTTGAGAAAAAAATGGCTGGTTTGAACACGTGTTGACTGCAGTTAACCTGCGTATGGCCTACCACTGATGCAGAAATGTCAGTTTATTAATGGTAAATTAATTTTTAGTTGACTATTACGTGCGCTCTACCGCCGATATTTCTGAATACTTTTAAGGACGTGTTCTACGTACAGTTCTCAACCGACTGGCGTTGAAAAACCTTATGTTGCAGTTTGTCCCAGGTCTACATAATTATTTTTCATACGGCTCTTCCATTAACAAGTGTGTAATTTTGACGAACTTCTGATTTCTGGAAATCGTCTCATCTATTTTAATACACTGTTTGTCGGCAAAATAGCTTTGCTACATGACACCTTCGTAGACCCTGTGTGAATCTCACAACCAAATAACGCTAGCAGAAACAAGGTAATTACTCTGCAGGGCTCAGAAATGGCAGGGGATCTAACTGTTTGTCGGTCCAGAGGACCGACAAACAGTTAGATCCCCTGCCCCATTGCCATCACGCACGGCACCTAATCGCCAGCCCACAGAAAAATACAGAGAATAAGCACAAGTCGATCATGTAAGTAAGGATGCATTGGTTGGTTAGTTCGAAGTTAACGTCCAGGGCGACGAAGTGAAAATGGACGGCCCTAACGGGCAGGTGATGGCGGTTGGGGGGTGGGGTGGGGGTGGGTGGGTGGGAGGAGGGACAGACATTATTGCCTAAGGAGTACGCGTGAACACTGATCAATTCAGGTTCAGTGCAGATGTGTCACTCTGATTTACCAGGACTTTCGACTGACATGCGATTGGTGAAGCCCGTCTTTTTTTCCCTGGATTGTGAGTCCAGCTATCGGGGCCGGGATGGGGGCCAATGACCTGGCTGTTCCCATCGCTCTCTTTTGCTCAAAAAAAAAAAAAAAAAAAAGATGCATCACGTCAACATTAAACTATGTCTTTTTCCGGAACTTAGGGATACAGACGTGAAGACGCACTCGTAAGTGTGCGCTGTTGACGGCCCTCAAATTCCACAGTAGATACAATACACAACAAAGTCACGATGCAACTTTTGTCTCAGGAGTTATATAATACCCACACACCAAATAGGTGAGGCAAGCAGTGTTAGAAACGGTACACGTAGCAAGGGGAATTACTCACCGCTGGGCAGACAAACAGAGCTCAATCACCTGTCTGTTACTGTAAATAACAGTTTTGATTCCTTTACCGCCAGTGGACGTAAATTGTCTTTTTGAAATAATTGTAAATTGAACGCCAAAGATTACAAGCCGATAAAGAAATATGGATGCAATCAAAGTGGTTTCAGCAAGAGGCACACATCCTCCTTAGCCCCCCCCCCCCCCCCCCCCCCCCGCAGTGTTTGAAATACTCGTAAATTCCGTGTCAAAAGATCCTCAAATGCCAAAGGAGCATGAATACAAAGTGGTGTCAGCAAGAGGTATAGATCCTCATGAGCCCCGGCAGTTGCTGGGGGTCATGAGGAACTATAGCTCTTTCAGTTGGGTGGTGTTTATTTTCAAGATTTGATTTTACGTCAGATAAGATCATAGCCAGCCACGACGGCGGTAACACCCTTTCCGTACCACGTGACAACCACTCCCGTGCTAGTGAGGCACAGTCCGAAAGGCTTCACCCGCTCCCCTTCTCCGTCCTCAGGACCGTACAGCAGCCTCAGCCACTGGCCGCCTGGCGTCAGCACCAGCACACACTGTCCCTCAATACTCACGACGTAACAGTTGCCATCGATGTCTGAAACCACCTGCAGCGGATCCTTCAACTCCGGGTGAGTGCGCTTGTCGACACTGCCTTTCGGGTGACCTCGCACATGTTGGCGTGTGTCCAGGGCTACCCGATAGAGAGCGTGGTTTGTCAAGTCACACAGCACCACCTGCCCGCTCATCAGACACAGGTTGAGAGGGCGGTTCAGCTCTGGGATGGAGGTCTTGTCCACAATGGTCGTCAGCGTCTCACCAGCCCTCGTGATGACATCCACGCTGGCTGGACCTTCAGAGTCGGTGATGCAGGTGACGATAAGAGTGCCGAAATCCACGAGTGAAGCCACACCGTAGTACTCCCGCACGGTCTTCACTCGACTCGACACACACACAGAAGCCGTGTTCACGAAGTACATCTTCTTCTCGCTTGCAGTCACGCACACTTCGTTGTTTGCAAGGACAGCAATGCCTTACAAAGACACAGAAAACATGGATGCCTTTTAACCGGTTCAGTTCAAATTCTCTCGGCACTGAAAGAGTTAAAATAAAAGTGAATGAATGAATGAAGGGGGAGGTGGATGGGTGGAATGAATGAATTAATGAATATGTGGGTGGGTAGGTGGGTGGTATGAATGAATGAATGAATGAATGAATGAATGAATGAATAGGTGGGTGGGTGGAATGAACGAATGAAGGTAGGGAGGAACGGAGGATGGAGAGAAGGTAAAATAAATAGATAAATAAATAAATACATAAATACATAAATACATAAATAAATAAAGAAGCGTAGGGAAACAGTTTAACAATCAGTCAAACAAGCGTTAAACATTTTTTTTTAGCCAGCAAGAGCCAGCCAACCAAACAACAACACAAATAATCAACCTATAAATCCAAAGATGGATACCTCGTGGCGTAGTGTCGACGTTCAAGAGCACGTTAGCGCGGGCATGTCTGGCAAGTTCAGCGATTATTATTGTTCTGTTCTGCTGGTCCACCATGACCAGCTGGCCACTGCCTGTGACCGCGATCGACACGAGTGGACCACGGCTGCCAGGATAGTCGACCACAAAGGTTCTCCTCGGCACTGATGTCACGGGGTCAAAGTGACCCCGCCCTGCACACAAGCAACACGCCCAGTAATCAACAGACCCACAGGCTGACGTCGGCGGCAGAGGGCCCGCGCACTGTCGTCGACCCCAAGACCTTTGCTTGCAGGGATTTGAAGCGTCGTACCGATAACCCCTTCGCTGACATCGACTCACCAACACCTTGATTGCTACTGACGATACTGTTCGGCGGAAAAGACGAGTAGTTGTGTGTTTTTATAGGCGAGCGTTATCGTCAGTATCAGCCAAGGGGTGAAATCATCTCCCATCTGATCCCCACATAACGCACCCTCCCGAAGAACAAGGATAAGAATGAAACCAGCAAAGGACTCATCTGTGCCTCTTGCTGCTGATTTCTGTGGCCTTGTCTCGGCATCCTTCTGAGGATGTGTATCTCTGGGGTATTGCTAAATTTACTAATACAATGAATATATCTTTTACGAATGATATGACAGGGGAAAAATACACAACAAACCAAGGGGAATTACTCTGCGCTGGACAGACGAACAATTAGATCCCCAAATCTGTACAATTCTGCCAGCGCTAGCCTCACCTATCTGGTTTGTGAGTAGGGGAAAAATAACCAAAAGAAACAAACATACAAACACACGTAGATGTGTGACAAATGGGGTTCTTCGGTGCTGAATTAACCCTTTTAGCCCCAAGGGAGCTTTTCCCAATTTTTTTGGAAGTGTTACTGAACGCCTATGTACCAGTTGCAGGAGGTAGATTGACCATGATTATTATTATTCAAGGGTAGCGACAGATTTGCTTGGCGCCTGAAGGCGCCAAGCAAATCTGTCGCTACCCTTGAATTATCATGGTCAGTCCATCTCCTGCTGCAGGGTTCCGGGGCTGAATGGGGTATCGACAATTGTAGAAACACAATTTGCGTCAACTGGCTGCGAACCGTGCTTACCAGTTGTACACTGACGTGCATGTGCATACCTGACGTGGGAAGGTTTTTGATGTCGAACGCCAGTCTGGTCAGGGCGGCCTGTGTAGGCGGGTGGCAATCTTGGCGGATACGTCTCACACGGGACAGCATTGCGCGTGCGTGCGCCACCATGACGTCATCAGCCCTGGCCAGGTGAGCGCTGTAATTCTTTAGCAGCTGTCGGTGGTTCTCTAGGATGCTCGTCTCCTCCAGCAGGTCGTGCACGTTCCTCTCCAGAGCGGCGATGATGTCCTCCAGCCCCGTCACTTTCTTCTCACACAGACGGGCCTCCAGGCGCAGAGCATCCCGATCCTTCACTGGCCGGGGCCGCGTGTCGGCGTCGAATCCCTTGGGTATGGAATCCCTGCTGGGCAGAGGAGGGGCGTAGGGTCGGACACGTAACAAGTCCTGCTGCAAGTGGTCCTTGGATATGGACATTTTTTGGTGAGATGTCGAGCAGCTGTCGCAGTAAACGTCGCCACAATCCAGACAGATTTTACTTGCTGTCGAGTTACATACCACGCAGTGCACCTGGCATTCAGTCAGCTCTTTCCTTACCAGACTCTCAAGGACAAGGTCTCGGCCCAGCTGATCAGCCAGCTGGCTTATTGCCTGCCCCTGGAGCTGCGGGAGAGGATTTCCGCAAGAGGGGCAGACGGCATTGCTGCGTCCCTTGGCGTCCAGAATTTGCCGAAGACATTTGCGACAGACGACGTGGCCGCAGGACAAGATGGTTGGACACAGACAGAGATGCTGGCACAATAGGCAGCAAGTAAACTTCCCTGGTGCTGGTGCACGTGCTGGCGCTGGTAAGGATGCAGCCATTCCTGAGGGTAAATATCTGCGACAAAAATATATTAATCCCATTGTTGCTGCATTAACAAGTACTGCTTGACCCCTTCCATGCCAACGTACATACATTTTGTTTTCGAAATATGTGTTCACTGAACGACCAAAAGCCACAAATGAAGAACATGGACACAAAGTGGTCTCAGCAAGAGGCATAGATCCTCATGAGCACCCGCAGTCGCGGGGGCTCATGAGGATCTATACCCCTTGCAGTTAAATCGTGTTCACCTTTTCTCGGCAGTGAAGGGGTTGAATTACATGTAGCTGAATGTAAGTGCTAAAACTCACTCCCGAGTGCTATATAACCACAGCTAAGGATGTCACTTGTTAGGCAACAGTTTGATATTTATCTGTGACAGTTAAGAAGTTTTAGCAGTTTTGTAACACAATCAAGTGTTACTGGCTAAATCACGACAAAGAAAAAAAAAGACCTCCCTGGACATTTTACTGACTTGACAGCTGTTAGTTCAGCCTCTTCTCCTTCCTGTGCCACCACCTATTGGTGGACAATAATTTAAAATCGACCATTTAACACAACATGGGAAAAGTGCAATCAAATTATATGGCAACGGGCGACAAAACAGCTGCTCGTGTGAAAGGCATTGTGGGTAAACATCAAAGAGTGAGCAAACAAGACGTTGCCGAGATTCCGGATACTTCATCCAAGGGATTTTACTACCAACAAAGGATGAAACATTAGTTGGGTTACAGAAAGGTTTCTCGTGCTGGGTACCCCAATTTCTCAGAACAAGCAAGAGGACCTAACCCCTTTGCTGCTAGTGATTACGAATTTTGTGCCTGAAACCACTGCACACCTATCAACATTCGCGTGAACAACGCAATAAAATTGGGACCAAAAACAGGCGTAAAGAACTTCTTTGTTGTGAAAATGAGAATATTGTGTAAAGAAACCGCGTGCTGAATAACCACTGAAACTTTAGGTTTTTAACAAGTACTCAATGAGAATAGGGCAAACTGTATTTAGCAAATTCTTAATCATTAAGAGGATTTTAATGTGGTCATTTTACTTATGTGTTTGTTGTGATAGTGTCGAGAATTTTATATATATATATATATATATATATATATATATATATATATATATATATATATATATATATATATATATATATATATATATATATATATATATATATATAATTATATTGGTTAAGTGATTTTATGATATGAAGTTATTATTTAGTAATAAAAGATCGAACACACATTTTAGGCGGTTTTAAGATGGTGTTTAGTTTGTGTGATGCATTAGGGGAATTTATTTGCTAAGGGGAACTCTAATACGATAAAGCAGAAAGTTGACATGCAGTGTTGATATGAATGGATTGTAGATTAAGCTTGTCTCGATGTACCTTACGGGTCTAGTTGATTAATGAAGAAGATATGATTAAAGAGAAACGAATGAGCCGATACTGTCCAAATTATTGTCCAAGGAGTAAATATTAACCCGTTCACTCAGTGCCCGTTGAGGGAAACTGTGTTTCTGCAGTTTTGGTCAATTCAACACCAACAAGTCCTAGCTGTCACAGGAACATGGATTCAAAGCGGTGTCAGCAACAGGCATAGATCTTCATGAACTCCCGCATCGGGGGGGCTCATGTGGATCTGTACCTCTTGCAGCTGTGTGTTTAAAAATTTATCGGCACTGAACAGGTTAACAGAGTTAAAATTCCGCGCACGGCGCACAACCTTCAAGTGCCTGCAGTCAAATTTTATAGCCTTCTAATGAGCGCACGCCACGCATGTGAAAAAATTCGCCCAGTACCACACAGCCCCTTTCTCATACTATTTCTTGTATTTTTCCCACAAAACCAGCGTCAGAGTGTGTAGATGTTTATAAACCTTGTCAGGTGTGATAAATTGGGGGTAACTGGTTTAGACAGACACGGGCCCTGCTGGCTTGGGTGATGATAAGTGATACCTGGGGAATGGACAACAAAATGTTTCTTGTATATAGTATGCTAAATGTCCCCTATGTAGCTCTGTGCCTTTTATGTATTTTCAGAGGAGGGTGAATGGAACCAGTTTAGCTTCAGTAGAAGAAGTACATTATTGCTGAAAGGGTCCAGAAAGCAGTATTGGGAAATGGAATTTTGAGTGTTTTAGCTCACGCCTGCTCCACATATTTTGGCGTGCACATAGAGGGTGCGCTGGCGTACGATTGTAAGAGGCAAATTTATTGGACTGCGTGCGTCGAAGAGTTTTAATTAAAGGCCCTGCTGCCAAGAAAAGGCCTAGCTGGGGGTGGACTGTGTTCACGGCTCCTAGCGCAGATGCACCGGGACTGCGGGTCGCCGTCCGCCGTGTAAGTCAGTCTGGGGGAAGACTCGACTCTGTTCAGGGCGCCTCCTGATGCGTATAATGAGAGAAACTGAGAAAACATAATTATGATGTTAAACATTTGAGAAAAATGATGGATATGAAGATGTAACCCCTCCAGGGAAATGGACGGGGATACCACAGAAGTTTGTCTCGTGTTCAGGCTGGATACACAGAACACACATGCGCATCATGCATGGGTACATATATAGCGTAGGCTGTGACAACTGCACGGCAGGTAATACTGATGAGACGAACACTAAAGAACACGTGGTAATGAGACAAAAGAGAATATGCAATAACGCGACAAAAAGGATGGGTTAGCCCGTTCAGTGCCGAGAAAATTTGAACACAGCTAACTGCAAGAGGTATAAATCCTCATGAGCCCCCGCAACTGCGGGGGCTCATGAGGATCTATGCCTCTTGCTGACACCACACAGAGAAGACGAAATAATGGAACAAAGAGAAACAATATGAAATGAAGATAAACTGAGCTAGAGAGCACCTGGATGGTGACCTGTGACACACCCAAGGGTATAGGGATTCCCGTCTGATCGTACCTGAGTCATCAGGTGGACTAAATGCGACTTCTGGTTTACAGAAGGCTTATTGTTTTATTAGTCCAAATGTGTGATGATGGAGGACGACCTTGGACTGGGATTCTTACCGTCTGTTATGATAACTCTCCGCCATCGTCCGTCCTCTCCTCAAAAAACACAACCTCGACCCAAACGAACTCAAGAACTATCGCCCAGTCTCCAATCTCTCTTTCCTGTCCAAGCTTCTTGAGAAGGTTGTTCTCAACCAGCTCAACCTCCATCTCACCGACAACAACCTCCTCAGTCCATTCCAGTCTGCCTATCGCAAACATCACAGCACTGAAACAGCCCTTCTACATATCTTAAACGAGCTGCTTCTCTCCACTGACTCTGGCAACATCTCCCTTCTTACACTACTCGATCTCTCTGCCGCCTTTGACACTATAGACCACTCTATCCTCCTCCACCGACTCCACCACTCCTTCGGCATCACTGACTCTGCTCACTCCTGGTTTCTCTCCTACCTCTCTGACAGACAGCAGTCCGTCACCATCAACGGCGTCTCTTCCAACCCGGTAACGCTCTCCTGCGGAGTTCCACAGGGATCCGTCGTGGGCCCGGTCCTTTTCACACTCTACACCTCTCCTCTGTCCAACATCATCCAGTCTCACCGCATACACCACCACCTCTACGCTGACGACTCACAACTGCAAGACAAAGACAAACTCGACAACACTCAGTCACTACTGACTCGCACGGCTGACTGCTACAAAGACGTGAAAAACTGGATGACAGCAAACAAGCTGAAACTGAACGACGACAAAACGGAAGCCATGCTGGTAGGCACTCGCCAAAAACTCTCCCAGCTCCCTCCCTCTCTCCACCTTCAACTCGATAGCACCCCCATCTCCCTCTCTGACTCGGCCAAGAACCTCGGCGTCATCCTCGATTCCTCTCTGTCCATGACCAACTTCGTCTCCGCCACGACCCAGGCATGCTATTTCCACCTTCGCCGCATCAGTCAGATCAGAAAATACCTCACTACCGAAGCTGCCACCAAACTTGCTGTCTCTCTCATCTTATCTCGCATCGACTATTGCAACTCTCTCCTTTCCGGTCTCCCTCACTCCACCATCTTCACTCTCCAACGCGTCCAGAACAATGCTGCCCGCCTCGTCCTCAGAAAGAAAAAATCCGACCACATCACACCCCTGCTCAAACTCCTTCACTGGCTCCCCATCCCCCAACGCATCCAATACAAAGTTCTGTCTCTCTGCTACAAATCCCTGAACAACTGCGCTCCTGCCTATCTCTCCAACTTACTTCACCCCTACACACCTTCCCGCTCCCTCCGCTCTGCCTCCGACCCTCTCCGCCTCCACATCCCTCGCACCAAACTTAACACTTTCGGTCCCCGCTCCTTCTCCGTCTACGGTCCATCCATCTGGAACACTCTCCCACTCTCTCTCCGTCAGAAACACTCTCTCTCCTCCTTCCAGTCCGCCCTCAAAACTCACCTCTTTCAACAGTTTTAGCACTATATCACCGCACTCCCCACCCCAAGCTGACCGTCGTAATGTATTTCACTGTTTGTGGTACGTGAGTCATTGTCTAAAGCGTGCGCATGCGTGCGCGAGTTGTGAGTGTGCGCTTAGAGTTATAATTATTATAAGATAAGCGCATTATAAATACCGTAATTATTATTATTATTATTATAACTTCTTAATATGCGCATAAGAGGGTAGGATGCATAGAAATACATATAGAGTTAAGTCTGGAAACGGCACGTACGAGATGCCGGCAGGCTTTCTATTCATTTCGACTATTTTTGCG
>BTPG01000002.1:308059415-308081915 GCA_036245525.1 Semisulcospira habei
CCGCCTTGTGGTTCAAATGAAAAAAAAAAAAAAATTAAACAAAAATAAATAAACTGATGAACTTACTACTAGCGTTACCCTGTCAGTGCCAACGAACAGAGATTTTGTTTTTGAAATCATCGTTAATTCAGCGCCAAAGATCTCAAGCCTTCAGAGGAACATGGATACAAAGTGGTTTCAGTAAGAGTTGCAGATCCTCATGAGCCTCCGCAATTGCGAGGGCTCATGAGGGTCTATGTATCTAGCAGCTGGATCATGTCGTTTTCTCGGCAGTCAAAGGGTTACTATACAGTATACTCCTAATCTGAGTCACTTTCGTGAAATTTACCTTGTTGTGGTTGAGGAAGACGCTGTAGCCTGAACACTCATTGTATTCCAGGCACTCCTCGTTCAAAGCCCAGTCGAAGTACGGCTCTAGTGTACTCAGAAGATCCACAGAATTCTTCAGACCCACGGACAAGCGTCTTTTGTGAGCCTCTAAAGACGAAAATTTTTTTAAAAAAACATAAACAAAACAAAACAAAAAATTGAGATAACATTGTGAACAGGACGGACAAGTCAACAAAGATCGCCAGGATATTTGATCAGAAATAAGGCGTTAGTATACTGACGAGCAAAGAAATGCGACATCATTCGTGTCATCGGAAACACGAAAGTGTTTCCGATGACTCGAATGACGTCACATTTCTTTTGTTTGTCAGTATATAATATACTTTTAGTACACCGTTCTGTTCTTCGTATATATATAGAGAGCAATGTTACGCTATACTGAGAAATTACCTTATACTAAGATCTGAACTGTACTTAAGGTACAGTATACTAGTACAAAGCAGTGTACTAATAATAATAATAATACCGTTATTATATAGGCGCTTTTTCTCAATTTTTGGGGACATCGACTCAAAGCGCCGCGCCTGAAACCCAACACACACACTCACGAAACAGACACGGATTTACGCCATTTAAGACAAACACAGTACAAGACAAACGAAGGGCCAGTCAGCTACTGAAGTTACAGAGAATTTTGATCGCTTGTATTTGAAATTTGTAAAGTGGCCTGAGACCGGTACCAAATTGTGGGGGGTGGGGGGGGGGTGCAAGAACCGGAGTACCCGGAGAAAGAACCCCCGACAGTCCGCCCGAATTAACGGTGACACTTACCAGAGGAGAAAAGTCCAACGCCGGAACCCGGTATCGAACCGCGCACCTTTGGCATTGGTGGCAGGCGCCTTAATCACTGCGCCACGGACCGCCCCCATGCAATTCTGTCCTCAGTATAATGTGGAAGATTACGAAGTAGAGTAGGTAAAAGCACTGCTGGGCTCTTTCTATCCTTTTCATAATCCATGTGAGCATAGGTACACGTAACAGAGGTTTACCATTGCCTTTTAAGCGTAACGTAAGGAGCTCTCCTGCGTACTTAGGAGATGAAAAGCAGAAAAGTATTTTACCTACTTTACTTTGTAATCTTCCTTAAAATATTAGCACTGGCTTTTCCCCTTTTCTTTTCATCCTCAGTATAATGTACTTCTAGTACACTGCTTTGTACTAGTATACTGTACCTTAAGTACACTGTTCAGATCTCAATATAACGTAATTTTAATACATTGTTCTGTCCCTGTTCTTCCAAAACTTGCTTCTTTCCTTTGTTGGTTTTTTTAGACATTGCCTACAATCGAAACATCAGATTAAAAAGCAGACTATGTTTGTTTTGTTTTTTTTTGTTGTTGATTTTTTTGTCTATTGTGTGTAATGTCCCACTGTACCTCCGGACAGCCACTTGAGGAAGTCGATCTGGTCCGCCTTGGTAATGCCCAGCCCGTTGTTGTTCATATAGGCGTCCACGTTGTCTGGCTCTACTGCGTCACAACCGCGAGAGCTGGCTTTGTCAAGGCGACCCAGTATCACGTTCCGGACGGTTGTAGCTGTGAAACGAGATGGGATGAACCATAACCCACAAAGTCCCTACTATATTAGAGCTGTCTTCGCTGTCAAGGGTCTCTACCTTTTGTCTTTGACTTGATTCTGATGTTGAAATATCTCCTTTTGAAAAAAAAAAAAACTCTAGAAGGGGCGCGCGCAGTGCACGCGTCATTGGTTTGTTAAACGTCATTTGTGATGACGTAATTTTGTTTTACGTAATTTTATATTTAACGTGATATGAGATTCGCTTTAGCTTCAAAATTTGGGAAAATGGTGACAAAACTAGAATTCCACGGTACAATTTCAGTCTTGCTATAATTTGTGTGAAATCAGGATGACTTTACCCAGCTACTTGCTATACTAAGTACACCTGCATGCTCTTCTGAAAGCACGTCGATGTGTGTGTGTATGCATGTGCGTGTGCGTGTGCGTGTTTGCATGCGCGCGCGCTGCAAACATCCTCAAGAGGCATATATGTTTATGCACCCTCCGGGCACTTGAGGATTTTGGCTTTTGGAGATGCGCGCATATGTGTCATTGGTTTGTCAAACGTCATTTGTCATGACGTATTTGTTTGTTTTAACGTAATTTTATATTTAACGTGATATGAGTTTCGCTTTTGCTTCAAGACTTGCAAAAATAGTGACAAAACTAGAATTTAACGGTACAATTTCAGTCTTGCTATAATTTGTGTGAAGTCAGGTTGACTTTGCCTAGCTACATGCTATACTAAGTACACCTGCATGCTCTTCTGAAAGAGCGTCGACGTGTGAGTATGCGTGTGCGTGTGCGTGAGTGCAAGCGCGCGCTCCAAACATCCTCAAGAGGCATAGATGTTCATGCGCCCTACGGGCACATAAGGATCTATGCTTCTTGGCGATGCGCGCATATGTGTGAGGAAAAGCGAGCGTCATATTTAGAGTATTCGTGTCTGCGTGGTGACTGAGTTGCTTCTTTTACGTCACCGGCACTGTCTGACTTTCTCTAGAAGTGAAGTTCTTTTACTGTTTTAATTATTTTATGAAAAGAATTAACTTTTACTAAAGAAGTTGAAAGGATGCAAAGCTGGCTAACGAACTCATCCAATGTCTTTCTCCAAACGAGCTATATGCAAAAGTTCAAGTAAATATGACAAACATTACTAATAACGGCTGTTTATGTCTTCAATGAAACATTCAATTACAATATGCTCGGAGGCTCTCTTAGCCACTCACTTAAGAAAGTATTTCGCCAAGTTTCAAGCTTGTGTGTACAGACATATCGGAGATTCTCTTGTTTACATACATACGCACACACATACATACATACGCAAACACATACACACATACGGCTCTTCGCGCCAAATGTACGTTAAGCAGCGAGTTTAGCGTAACTGGACATGACGTATTTTTTATCTTGTTACTTCAATTGTTAGAGGTTTAGCCTGCCCTCCTTTGACATCATGGACATGCTATTAAATTCGGCCCACCGCGACCCGTGCTAAAAAGTCCCTTCTATAAATAGAAGGGACTTAAAAAGCATGTGTACATGTGTGAGTGAGGGAGTGAGTGAGTGACTAACGTAATGAATGAATGAATGAATAATGAGTGAGTGGGTGAGTGAGTGAGTGAGTGAGTGAGTGAGTGAGTGAGTGAGTGAGTGAGTGAGTGAGTGAGTGAGTGAGTGAGTGAGTGAGTGAGTGAGTGAGTGAGTGAGTGAGTGAGTGAGTGAGAATGAATGAATGAATTCTAGTAACAAGAACAAAAACAACAGACGCGAAAACACTCTAGTTAGAACAGAGTGTATGCGTGTGGTTAGTTCTAGAATGGAACAAAAACGTAATAATGCATGTAACTTCAACATTGACAATGATCATCCATGAGATCATCTACAACGGCATAGACTGCCACCCCAATAATAACCATTGAACTGCAGATAGGAATGATATGAGCAAGAGACATAGCTCCTCATAAGCCCTTGCGACTGCGGGGGCGCAAGGGGATCTATGCCTCTTGTAAATGAATATTGTTCGACATGTGCCGACAGTGAGAGATTTAAATCAAAACACACTCAACGGCTTGAACAGTGACTCACCCCGGATGTCCCACCACCTCTCCTCTGGCCAGCCTCGTAGATTGTTTCCGACGGCAAAATTGCCACCGCTCCCTATGTCAGACCGCCATTGCTCCCAAGACCCAGCCGAGAAGTAGCAGACCACGATCGTCCGGTTACTGAAACAAGCGCACCATACACATAATAATAATAATAATAATAATAATAATAATAATAATAATAATAATAATAATAATAATAATAATAATAATAATAATAATAATAATAATAATAATAATAATAATAATGTATATTTTTAAGGCGCCTATACTTCCGATAGGAAAGCTCTAGGCGCCGTACAAATGACATACTAACATACACACACCTTGCATCCTACAGCACATATATATTCCCTAACATACACACTCACACAACAAGATATACAGGGAAAATAAACTTAGCAGAGTAAACACACCAACAAAAAATGCTCACACACACCAAAGATATACGTGTACCATAAAACTAATAACAGATACACTAGGCAGCTCTCACCGACAGCAACACCAAAAACAAAAATATAATAATCATAACGGTGAATGCACGTTTAAAGGAATAGATGTGTCTTTAAAGACTGTCGGAAACTATTGGCTGGTTCAACATATCTGAGGGACTGTGGGAGTTTATTCCAAAGAAATGGTCCTTGGTATGAGACAGACCCCTCGCCAAAAGACTTAGTTCTCACAGTCGGAAAGCGTAATAGTTTAATGTCTGCTGAGGAACGGAGATGTCTTGAAGGTGTGTACACATGAAGAAGCTCAGAAAGATAGACAGAGCCAGTAGAAGTAGACAGACAGGTATGACAGATCGACAGAACTTTGTATTGTACTCTGGATGTGATAGGCAACCCTTGGAGTGAACGCAGGATGGGTGTGATGTGGTTTGACTTCTTTGCCTTGACAACAAGCCGTGCTGCTGAGTTCTGCACCCTCTGGAGCCGATCCAGAAGGTACTGAGGACAGCCACACAGGAGTGCATTGCCCTAATCGAGTCAGGACAAGACAAAGGAGCAGACCAGCGTTTTAGTGGCTTCTGGTGTGAGAAGATACCTGATGGAGCTAATGCGACGCAGTTCAATAAATGTAGATCTACAGGTATTCAAAACGTGTTGTTTTAGTGAGAAACTGCAATCAATGGTGACGCCAAGATTTCTCACCTGAGCAGAAAAGCTAACTTCAGTGTCTAGGATTGTGATGGACTGCGGTAAGGAGGAAAATATTCTGGTAGAGGAAACTAGCATGGCTTCTGTTTATTTTCATTCAAATTTAATTTGTTGGCTATCATCCATGTTATAACATCAGAAACTGACTGTTGCACACACTGGATGATGGCATTCACCTGCTCAACATGGCCTGATTTATACAACTGGGTGACATCAGAGTACGCGTGGTGAGAAATTGGGTGTGCAGCTATGACATCCGACAAGGGCTGCATATACATAATGAAGAGCACAGGCCCAAGGACTGACCCTTGGGGTACTCCGAAACACTGAGGGGCTGCAACTGAAAGATGACCACAGACAGAAACAGTCTGTGACCGGTTAGACAAATATGATTTGAACCAACCAAAACCTGTCCCTGGATACCAAAGACACGTTCAAGGCGACATAACAGGGTGCGATGGTCAATCGTATCAAAAGCGCTAGACAGATCCAGCAAAGCTAAAACAGAAATCTGACCATCATCCAGTGGGAGCAAGAAGTCATTCTGATTTTCAGTAAAGCTGTTTCCGTGCTGTGACTCACGCGGTAGGCTTATTGTAGGGGATTTAAGAGATTGTTGACGGTGAGATGCTTCAGGGTCCGAGAGAACACGACTTTCTCCATGACCTTTGATATAAATGGAAGATTTGACACAGGTCTGTAATTCTTAAAGTCATTCTGATCTAAAGAGGCTTTCTTCAAAAGCGGCTTGACAACTGCGTTTTTGTACAAGGTGGGAAAATAACCAGTTTGAAGCAAATGATTGATGACATGGGTAATGTGGGGAAGAATGACATCTATACAGTCATACAGGAGGGAAGTGGGCATGGGATCTAGTTCACAAGACTTGGGGGCAGTTTTCTTCAGAATCACACACACCTCTTCGTCAGTCACAGGTACACATTTTGAGAATATCTGACCCTCAAAACACCTGTCAGCATACAAAGGGTCAATCTGGCATGGTTGCGCATCAATACCATCACGAATTAACTGCACTTTACTCAAGAAAAAGTCTGAGAAAAGACCGGGCAGCTCTGAGACTGGGTGAACACATGGGAGTGGCGTGGACTTACTCTTACCCAACAGGCGGTTAGTTATGGCATACAATTCTTTGCTGGTGTTGCAAGCAGCAATTTTAAGGGAGATAAATGAGGTTTTTGCACTGCAAACAGGATTTGTAACAAAATGTTTTGCAGAGCAAAACAGTTGCTTATGTACAGTAAGGAGGGAGAGGTGCTAACACATTCAGTTCTGAAATGGCACATAGATGGTCAGAGGCAATAGCGTCAGTCACCAGGGCTGAACGCAAAATGTCACTGTCGCACCTGGAAATTACCCAATCTAGTATGTGACAATGCCTATGGGTCGGCACATTTACAGCTTGATCCATGGTGAACATGTGCAAAACGTCCAAAAGCTGGGCTGTGTAAGTGTGGTTCGGACGATTGTAATGAAAGTTGAGATCGCCCAGTATGAGCGCATCGCCCTTGCATGAGTTGCACATATCCAACCAGTCTGGAAACTGTTCAATAAACATACTGTCAGTCAGTTTATTCTTTCTATTTGGTAGAGGGCGATATAAACAAAATAAATTGATGGGTTTGCATGGGAGGCCGAGCTTCACTTCGACAAGTTCAAAAGATGAACATGAGAAAAGGTACTAAGACAGATACTGCATGAGGCCAAAAAGCCGAGCCAGCACAATGCAAACTGCATGAGAACACTAATGTAAACGTTAGGCCAAGAAATAGCAGATCACGATCCTCCTGTTACTAAAACGAGCGCACCATATATAAAAAAATAATAATAAAGTACTAAGACAGATACTGCACGAAACCCATGGCACAGCGCAACGCACATTCACTGAGAAAACTACTGTAAAAGGTGTAGATCTTTTTAATAGGACTAAAGGACTGAACGATCACAACACCACAATTAAATCATTCGGCCCAGACACACTCCTTGTAGGCAGATCGACCAATAGTGTTTAACCCATTATATCCTGAACCTGAATTCGTTTCACATTTGTCAGTCGTCCTAAGAAGGCTTATGTGTTGGGGATAAGTCGACCAAGATAGTTCAAAGTTGGTGCCGGAACATCTTAGCGCCTCTGGGCGCTAAGCTGTTCTGACACCACCCTTGAACTGTCATGGTCAAATATATCTCCCGATAGGGTGTGTCATGATTTGAAGTGTGGGTTAAGTGTGGTGCAAGACTTTAACGCCATCAGGGAACTGTGCATTCAGCTGCATGTGCCGTTTGCAGTGTCGGTGGCTGCGTGCAAATGGCTTTGACTGCTAAATAATTTCGCTGATATGAAAGATGTTAAAGTTGTCTTGATTAAACTAAGCATTATCTACCATTCAGTCAGCTGCCACATCTAACGGAGGTTTTCTACTGCCTCTTGTGCGCAAGGAGGAAACTCTTCTACGTACAAATGAAAAAGAAAAGAAAAGTCTTCCAGTTTACAACATTCAAACTTCATAAATAAATGTTGTCCATTATTATTCTAAGACTTTATCAATACGCGGGAAATTCTTCTACGTGCAAAAGAGAAGAGCAGAAACGGAATTTAGTTTAGGACATTCAAACGTCATAAAAATACGTTTTGTACATCATAGTAAAAATACTAAATATGAATATTAAAAACAAACAAACAAACAAACAAAAAACAACAACAACAACAAAATTATATAACGAACTATTAACCATTTATCGTCTTCCAAGATGTTACCCATAAGTAGAAGTATGTCACAACTACACATGTTTCTACGAAAACAGTGAATTAACCCCTTCCCTGCCAGTGACGTGCATTGTGCTTTTGTATCTTGGAATCGTTGTACATTGACGTCAAAGATCCCAGCCGTCAAATGTACATGGTCACAACGTTGTTTCGACAAGAAGTATTGATTCTCATCAGCCCCCGCAGTTGCGAGGGGCTCATGATGATCTATGCCTCTTGCACTTGGGTGGGGGTGTTCAATTTTTCTCGGCAGTCAATGGATTAAAAACCCGAGAAAAAACAAACAAACAAACATGCAGCATCGCCCGTTTGTCGGGGCTTTGAATCCACTGTTTTCGTCGAAGCATTTGCAATTTTGACCGACTTCTGATTTCCGGAAATCGTCCATTAACCCTTTGGCCTACAGGAATCATCGCGACAAAAGCGCTACCGACAGCCAACGGGTTAACATTACTTTTTGAGAGTGGTGATGTCGCTGTTATTGGCGTCATGAAGATCAATGTCAAACACATTCGCGTCGACAGTCAGATCAATGGGACCCTGCAGCTGCCACTGGAAAGTCTTCCCCTTGGTGATGGCAAGAGAAAGAGTGGAGGTGCAGAGGACAGCCAGAAGAGTGATCAGCATGTTGAGACGGTGGGTTCTAGGGCGATTACTATGTAGATGAAGCCAGGTAGGCCGGGCGCCGAAGTGCGATGAATAAAGACTTGAAACTCTTAGCTAAAAATAGCCTTCGGAAAAAAAATGTACAGAAATCAAGAATCAGAGACTAATTTACCCGCATGTGCCGCGAAATTTGAACAACAATCCAACTGTAAGAGATATAGATCCTTATGCGCCCTGCAGTTGCGGGGCTCTTGAGGTTCTATGCCTCCGTCTGACACCACTTTGAAGCCATGTTTTGGGGACAGCTAGGTTATATTTAATTGAATCAGCGAAGATTTCCGAAAACATCTGCGTCAGATGGCACTGAACTGGTTAAAATTAATCAAATAATATAATCATGTAAACCGCATGTTCAGGAGATAATTATTTATATCAAGCCCTGTTTTTGACACACATGTTTTTGCTTTGCCGACAAGTCACTAAAAGAAAACGGAGCCAAAATGTGCCTTTTTTTTTTGACATACATGTTCTGGCTTTGTCGAGAAGCCACTATAAGAACATTAGAGCAAAAACGTGTGTGTAAAAAAAATAAATAAATAAATAAAAAAAAATGAATAAATAAATAAATAATAATAATAATAAATAAATAAATAAATAAATATTAAAAAAATACAAAATATAAATAAAATTTTAAAAAAAAGTAAATTAAAAAAACAGGACACAGTACTGTGGGGGCTAATGAGAATGTGTGCCTCCTGCCGTTATCAATATCGGTACAAAATCGAAAGGAACTCTGGAAAGACTTTTGATGCATGGCGTGGACACCAGCAGCAAAATGTCTTCGTTCCCACGACGACGCAGTGGGCCCGCGCACAGCCGTGCGCGGGCCCACTGCGGCCGTCGTAGGCCCGAGGACCGTTGCTTACTGAGGAACGCATGGACCCCATTTGACTGAATTGTACTAAACTGTATACATGTTACTTGGACGGTTTGAGCTCTTTGGTGTCAAATTAACCTATTCAGCCCCGAAGCCCTACAGCAGGAAATGGGTCGACCGTGATAATTCAAGGGTAGTGCCAGATTAGCTTGGCGCCTGTCGGCGCCAAGCTAATCTGGCACTGCCCTTAAATTGTCATGGTGGATCCGTCTCCTGCAACTGGTGCATAGTCATTAGATGACGCCTCCAAAATTTGGGAATTCGGCCGTCGGGTTGAATGGGTTAACAAAGATTTCATAAACACAGTCTGCGCCTGGCGGTGAAGAGGTCAATCAAGTGAGGTCAAGGATGATTAGGCCTCTAACCCTTTGGCTGTCAGTAGCGCTTTTTGTCGCCATACTTCCTGCAGCGACAAAATGCACTACCGACTGCAAAGTGTTAAACAGTAAATGTGTCTGTTCTGGTCTGTAGATATGGGCTTACGTCTGTCGATCGCTAGGTCTTAAATCATAGACTAGCAAACGTGTAGGCCCGTATGGTTGTGTTTTACAGCAGATTTGACAAGCAAAATGACCACCACCACCTCCCCCCCCCCTCCCTTGTGTTGAATACGCCCAGTGACGATGACACTCAGCCTTTCGTTGTCTATGAACACGACGTGAAGCAAATGCTTGAGAGGTTGAATGTTCGCAAAGCTGCAGGTCCGTACGAAATTTCACCCAGCCTGCACCGTCACTGTGCTAGCTAGCTCTCATACGTTTTCACTGACATCTTTAAATGGTCCCTCAGAATCTGTAAAGTTCCGCTATACTTCAAAAAACCTGTTATCATTCCGCCCCCGAAAAATTCCACAGTTTCCTCCCTTAACGATTGTAGGCCTGCTGCCCTTACGTCTGTCATTATGAAAACGTTTGAGCGTCTGGTTCTGCAACACATTAACTCATTCAGCCCGAGGGCCGTACTTTACAGATTTGGGAGGCATCATCTAATGACTATGCACCAGTTACAGGAGATGGGTCGACCATGATAATTCAAGGGTAGTGCCATATTAGCTTGGCGCCTGTCGGCGCCAAGCTAATCTGGCACTACCTTTGAATTATCATGGTCGACCCATCTCCTGCTGTAGTGCGTCAGGGCTGAATGGGTTAAACCACTTATCCCACCCACCTTAGATCCCTTTCAGTTTGCCCATCGAGGGAATCGGTCAGTGGAGGACGCCGTATCCCTGGGTCTGCATCGTGCACGGGAACATCTTGAGGAGGCCAACACGTATGTCAGGGTATTATTTGTGGACTACAGTTCCACATTTAATATTATTGTGCCACCCAAGCTCTATGAGAAACTGATCCAGCTAGGTTTTGACAGTTCGCTATTTCAGTGGATCAACGATTTTCTGTTAGGTAGACCTCAGGTAGTCAGAGTTGGTCCGTGCAGTCAGCATTCAGACCCAGAGAGTCGGCAGTCAAGTGGCTGTAACCACTCATCTGGTTCATGTATTCCCCAAAGTTGCGTTTTGTCTCCTATATTATATTCACTTGTTACCTATGATTGTACATCAATCAATGATAACTCCCTCACAGTTAAATTTGCTGACGACACCACTGTTGAAGGTTTTATTTTAAACAACAGTGAAACAGCATACAGAGAGAGGGTAGATGAACGTGTTGGCTGGCGTTCTGACAACAACCTTGACCTGAAGGTACCTAAAACCAAAGAAATAGTCATGGATTTCAGAAAAATCAAAAGTGACATTGTTCCCTTCATTATTCATGGTAGCCATGTTGAAATTGTTGATTGTTTTATGTTTCTCGGCACCCACATCTCACACGATCTTAAATGGGAGAAAAACGTTGATTCTTTAGTAAAAAGAATCACAGCAACGCTGTATTTTCTCAGACGTCTTAAAACGTTTGGCGTCAGCAGACAAATTTTGACCAACTTCTCCTGGGCAGTTATTGAAAGTATTTTGGCCTTGTCCCTGATTGTGTGGTTTGGCAGTACCACACAGAAAGAGCGATCCAAATTAAACAGAGTAGTATAAACTACATCGAAAATCATAGTTATTGATTTACCCTCTTTGGAGTCGCACTTCCACGAAAGAACGCTAACAAAGGCTAGATCCATCCTCCGAGATGATTCCCACCCAGCCCATGAGTTGTTTGAGATGTTGCCATCAGGGTGCCGTTACAGAGCGATCAGAACATGCACTAGTCGTTTTAAAAACATTTTTTTACCCAACCACTGTCCAGACTTTTAATGATGCAAACAAACGCCAAACTTGATGCACTCGTCCCACTGTTTACTATAATGTGTATACATTATTGTCCAGCTATCAGCATACTATTTTATCTGTGATGCAAGTGACGTGTTTTAAATTGTAATATGTCTTCTGTGATTGTCTCACTGTGAAATCGTGTTTATTGCCTTTACGTTTAGCCCACAATAGTTATTAACGTTTGCGGTGTATGTGAATGTGTGTGTGTGTGTGTGTGTGTGTGTGTGTGTGTGTGTGTGTGTGTGTGCGTGCGTGCACGTGAGCAGCTTAATTATATTTTGATGTGTAGTATGTTCTTCTTTTTAAGTTGCGCAGCACCGATACGATTTTCTAATGTGTTTGTACATATAATAATAATACTAATGAGTACTTGTATTCGCCTAACCTTGGATTAGAGCTCTAGGCGCTTAACAAAACTAATTGTACAAAAAAAAAGTAATTACAAAAACGCAATTAAAAAGAAATTAAATCAATACAACGTCCTCTATAGACAATCTTTAAAGTCACCATTCAAAAATACTGCGCTTATGGACTGATACTCGCACTTACGCACGCGCGCGCACACACACTCACACACACACACACACACACACACACACACACACACACACACACACACACACACACACACACACACACACACTACTTTTAATAGAGATAGAGATGACTTCAACATGACAGGTCTGTGACAAAAGTCATTCGTAGCAGACAAAAAAAAGATGGGTCTTTAGGGCTCGCCTGAATGCTTCTCTCGAATCCACGTATATGAGTTCGCGAGGGAAGTCATTCCAAATAACTGGGCTCTGGTACCTGAATGACCACTCACCGAACGACTTTGTTTTGACGAGAGAGATACGTAAGACTCGAGATTCGGCAGCAGAGCGCAAATTCTGTCTTGAGAGCTTATACAGCGGGAGAAGAGAGGCAAGGTAGTGTGGGCAGTAACAGGTAAGACAACTGTGAGTCATGCATGAAATTTTATACTGAATCCTGGCGGTTACAGATAACCAGTGAAGAGTAGACAGATGGGGTGTGATATGATCTGATCTAGGGATTCTAAGAATCAACCTAGCAGCTGAGATTTGAATTTTCTGGAGTTTGCCAATCAGACACTGGAAACAGTCAGCCAAAGGAGCATAGTCTAGTTTAGACAAAACAAAAGCACAGACAAGTACTTTAGTTGCTTCAGGTGTCAGATGGTGGCGGACTGAAGCAATACGTTGCAGTTCAGTATAGGCGGATCTGCAAACGTTGTTCACATGAAGGCGCATGGACAGGCTACTATCAAGTGTGACACGCAGATGTTTTACATGGGGGGAGAAGGGGACAGTGGCACCACAGATCTGTAATGACTGGGGGAGTGTCAGGATCTTCGTCAACCTCGGGGAAGCAATGATCATGGCCTCGGTTTTCCGTCATTCAACTGTAATTTAATTGAAGTCATCCACATCTTAGTCTCCGAGACACACTCCTGAAGGCTCTCGATTGTACCCATAATCTGAGCAGGTGAACATGAAAAGAAATGAAATGAAATGAAACTATATTTTTTAAGGATAAATGATTAGGTACATAGACCTGTTTTCAATCATGTCCTTGCACACACACACACACACACACACACACACACACACACACACCGACACACACACACACACACACACCGACACACACACACACACACACACAGGCACATACACACACATACACACACATACACACAAACATACACACACACATACACACACAAACATGCACACAAACATCACACACACGCACATACACGCTCCATTTCCTGGTGTTAGGCTGGACCTATGGGCAAAACGGAATAAATTTGTGAGATAAGTAGAAGATTCTGAGAGGGTGATTTTGCGCATGAATACCAGTTTATTATAAATAAAAGGTTTTTGAACAGGTAAGACAACTAGCAACTTGAATTTGTCATCTATACTAATGCTTTCTGTGGGTCTGTCAACAATTAGTTTAATGGACGTTCTGTGGAGCGAGTTGAGTCTTTAAAGTTAGCATCACTACTCCCGTCCCAGATAGTAGAGGCATAATCCAAATGTGACTGAATATGAGTACAATAGAAAATTTTTCTGGTGGATTCGTCAGTGAAAAATCTCAGTTTAGAAAGTAGATATACATTTTTAGATATTGTTTTACAAACATTTGCAATATGATTCTGCCAGCACAGCTTGTCGTCTATGGTGATTCCAAGCACGCGCTGCTCCCTGACATGCTCAATAGACTGGCCATTAAATGCGAGTTTTAATAGAGGGAGGTTCAGATGGTGTTTTTGTCTAGTGGTAATCAGTATACATTTAGTTTTGAAGGATTCGGTAACATGGAATTATTTTGACACGACTGTGAAACATCATTCAAACTACTTTGAAGAGATCTAGTTATACAATATATATCTGATGATGAAACGTCAAGAGTTCCGTCGTCTGCAAAGAGACTGCAGGTTACACTGGGTCAGATATATGTAGTGGAAGATCGTTGATATAGACAGAAAACAATAATGAACCAAGGATAGATCCTTGTGGTACTCCTTGCGATATCACCCCCTCACGTGAGTTTGTCTCATTCACATGGGCATATTGTGTGCGCTCATTCAGGTATGACGTAAGGAACGCAAGGGTGCCAGCACTTAACTGATAGACAGCAAGCTTCTGAATTAAACTCTCATGATTAACGAGGTCAAAAGCTTTCGAGAGGTCCACAAAGACAGTCCTAGTAATTTGACTGCTATTCATCGCGGTCAGTCATCTATCAACTAAATGTGTTAGTGCTGTGTGACAAGAGTGCTTTAAACGAAAGCCCGATTGCAGGGAATAAATGAGTTTGTGTTTTTCGAGATAATGCTGCAAATGATTTGGATGTGCCTTTCAATCGGTTTAGACAAAGTTGATAGCAGGGAAATAGCTCTAAACTTGTTTGGTTCAGTGAGGTCTTTTGTTTTAGGTATTGGTATCACCTTTGCTGTCTTTAAGCTGGAAGGACATTTACATGATTCATGGAGTTGAGTATCATCTGCAAACGCATGATGTGATATGGAAAATCGGTTAAAGACACTGGCCAGTGGCTGAACATACAGGGTAAAGAGGACTGGTCCAAAAGCGGAACTTTGTGGGACGCCAAAGCGCAGGGTGGATGAGCTGGAAAGCTTATCATTGAAAACTACGCATTGAGTTCTGTCTGTCAGATATGATCTAAACCACGAATAAGCATATGGCAATAAAGTTATATCATCATCGTCATATCATCAAGACAACGCATACTTTCACCTCAGGCACACACATCTACACACGCCAACATATTGGAAAGTTGTATTGCACTTTATGTATGACAAATAGGACCGTCAGTCACCATCGTGTCTACAGTTTTGATGAGTATTATACACTTTCAAACACAGCTTCTTTTACTCTAACACTGAATATGGCTTAGAAAAGGCTCACAGTTAGTGTCTGATTATTTTGAAGCATTCCTTGATACGAAGCGAATGATGTCATGAAAACTCAGTCTCCTTCTGGCTCTGACGGCCAAGATCATGGATTAACCATATGGCTGTCGGTAGCGCTTTGTCGCGATAATTTCTGCAGGACTCACCGTGACTAAAAGCGCTACCGACTGCCAAAGGGTTAGGAAAGGTTCATCCATTCCCACCACTCAGACCAAAAAGCATGTAAAATGCAAAGAGAATTCCAAAAAAAGGAAGAAACACGATTAGAAAAGACAAATTGCAACACAGTTGTGTTGTAAATGTCTTTCTAAGCGTTTTTCTTCTTCGTTTGCATTTTCATTACATTAACTCTTATGGTTGCTGAAGAAAACTAGGGCGTTTCTCTTTTTCCGAAAACATAGCTTTGTGTTATACTTAAAGTGTCAACTATTTAAACTGAAGCCCTTTGTCAATCAGAAGTAGGCTGTAAAATGCACGAAAACCACCAACATATTAATTGCGCTACAATTGCTTATCTCAACCAGAAAAGAAAAAAAGAGGGGAAAAAACCCTGACTGTGATAGTCAGCAAACGTCCTGAAACCTTACCGGCTGGACTCACAGTTGAGCTCACTGTTGAAGTGAAGGTCCAACGTCTGACGCCGAGTTCTCGATTTGTTCTGGATTTGCCTGATCTGCCCTTGTGCGTAGGTTATTTTATATCAGTCCGCACCTACTCAACAAAAGATCCACGGGCCAACGTCTGCCACAGCTGGCCTGCGGACAGCCGGCTTTCGCTGGCCCGAGAACATGTATAATATTTGTTATTTATAGGCCCTTATCATTTCGGGAAGGGATGCATAGAACGTCGTGGACAGCTACTGCCACTTGCCGATGGACAATACGTCAGAGAGTGACAGATGAAAGCAGAGGGGCTTGACTGATGAGGTCATTTCGGGGTTTTACGTCAAAACTGCAACAGGTATAATGGACTGACTGCCCTAAGGGGTGGCTTACGGAGGACAGGAAAAGCTATTGCCTACCCAGTAGCAACGCGTCTTCGGACGCACGACGGCCTTTCTTACTGGATATGGAGTAAGAAGAAACTACCAAGTAATCAGGAAAAAGCACTGTCAGTGGAGAGAATTTTGCATTATCGACCAATGGTCCTATATATTGTTCGGTCAAAATAAGGTCTGAGCAATTCAGGTGACCTGCAACTGTGCTACTTTGATTTACCAAGAACCTTTCAACTGACATGCTATACAACATGCCCGTCTTTTCTCTGAATTTTTCTGCAGCTGCTAGGCCCATTTTGTATGTCTTTCTAGACGCATCCCGGTTCCATAAATTAGCTTTGATCTTGCGAAAGCCACTAAACAAAGGTGCTTCGGTACGTATAGCGGAACACCGTGCTTATAGTGATTTACTCGGGACTAATGCTCACCCCAACGCAGCTAAGGCCTCGGTAGCACAATGTGGCCTTTGTCTTTAGACGAAGTGTGAGTGGACATGCGTCACTGCGGGTCAGAGGTACACGGTGGTCACTGTATTGAGACTAGTTAAGCCATCACATGATGTGTCAGTGTGATGTATCGCTGTATTGTTCCTTGTAACATGAAGGGGGTCATGAAGTGTATACTGTTGTTGACACACACCTGACGGTTTCTTTACGGCAATGAACGCAGATTTAAAATGGAAATTGTTGGACTCTGTTGTGTCTAACCAACACACTATGAAGTTGATATGCGTAAAATAATTAACGATTTCTATTGCATGGTAAGCACTCTTAGCTGACAATGTAGCTCAACGGCAGAAAACATAAATTGTGCTTGTTCGCCTAAAATCATTGTCACTAGCCCGCTAACTGGCGGCAGACAAAAAAAAAATTAAATAAAAAAAAATGAAGTTTTTGAAACCTTGAAGAATTTAATAACATCAACAATCAAAGGAACATATGTATAAATTGGGCCAGCAAGAGGCAAAGATCCTAATGAGCCCCCTCGGATGCGGGGGCTCATGAGGTTCTTTGTCCCTTGCACTTTGGAGTTGTTTACTGACAGGAAGGGGTTTGAGACATCGTCAAGAATACACGTATTATGGATTCTGAACCATTGCGCAAAATAAATGTAAATTCACTCGTTGACTCACAGTTTGACCAATAAAATGCTTGCTAAAGCTAATGTTTCATTGGTTGAACTGAGCACTTGTAATTTATTTTGTCTAATGGAAGCTCAGGCATGGTTTAACCGTTTTTACCCCATGCCCGCATTTCCCAAATTTTAAAAGGTGTCATCAAACGACTATGTGCCAGTTGCAGGAGATGAACTTACCATGACATTTCAAGGGTAGTTCCAGATTAGCTTGGCGTCTTCAGGCAACAAGCTAATCTGGCACTACCTTTGAATTATCATGGTTCATTCATCTCCTGCTGTAGGGCGTTGGGGCTAAATGGGTTAATCTGTATGTCCACCCACTACCCATTTATATTTTGAGGGGACACCACTGCCTCTACCGGCAGTGCAGAGGTTAATTCATCTACCAAGTTCTATTTCTCTTGCAGTGGGTAATGTTTGCAGTGTGTACTGGCAATGGAGAGGTTAATTCATCTACCAAGTTCTATTTCTCTTGCAGTGGGTAATGTTTGCAGTGTGTACTGGCAATGGAGAGGTTAATTCATCTACCAAGTTCTATTTCTCTTGCAGTGGGTAATGTTTGCAGTGTGTACTGGCAATGGAGAGGTTAATTCATCTACCAAGTTCTATTTCTCTTGCAGTGGGTAATGTTTGCAGTGTGTACTGGCAATGGACAGGTTAATTCATCTACCCAGTTCCATTTCTCTTGCAGTGGGTAATGTTTGCAGTGTGTACTGGCAATGGAGAGGTTAATTCATCTACCAAGTTCTATTTCTCTTGCAGTGGGTAATGTTTGCAGTGTGTACTGGCAATGGAGAGGTTAATTCATCTACCAAGTTCTATTTCTCTTGCAGTGGGTAATGTTTGCAGTGTGTACTGGCAATGGAGAGGTTAATTCATCTACCAAGTTCTATTTCTCTTGCAGTGGGTAATGTTTGCAGTGTGTACTGGCAATGGACAGGTTAATTCATCTACCCAGTTCCATTTCTCTTGCAGTGGGTAATGTTTGCAGTGTGTACTGGCAATGGAGAGGTTAATTCATCTACCAAGTTCTATTTCTCTTGCAGTGGGTAATGTTTGCAGTGTGTACTGGCAATGGAGAGGTTAATTCATCTACCAAGTTCTATTTCTCTTGCAGTGGGTAATGTTTGCAGTGTGTACTGGCAATGGACAGGTTAATTCATCTACCAAGTTCCATTTCTCTTGCAGTGGGTAATGTTTGCAGTGTGTACTGGCAATGGAGAGGTTAATTCATCTACCAAGTTCTATTTCTCTTGCAGTGGGTAATGTTTGCAGTGTGTACTGGCAATGGAGAGGTTAATTCATCACTTTTGGCTGATGTCAGGTATCAGGTTTAAGTATCAAAATTTAACTTGTCTGCTTGTCTGCATGTGTCTACATTGTCTGTGATTCTTTTACAATCAGTGTCTGAATTTCAGGAAGAGATCCAATTAATGTGTCACCTTATTTACTCAGTGATGGAAACAGCCTGACCTAGCTGACGTCTGCTGACATGTTTATCTTACTGCGATAGCCAAAAATGTGCATTTTGACGGAAATTGATTAAACTAACTTTTGAAAGTTTTTGAAAGAGGCTTTTTCATTGTGAAGGTCATGTGGTTTTTTTTCCCCCAGACAGGGCTGGATCAATCAGTCTTTAAGTGTGTGTGTGTGGGGGGGGGGGGGGGGGAGAGGGGGTGCTGAAAAACAATATAAAAACGGTATACTGTTCAGGAGCGAAAGGCGTGTGCCTTCAGGGTCCGAAAAATCGAATAGCGGGGGTGGGGGGGGGGGAGGCGGGGGAGGGGGTGGAGAGGGAGGGGGGGATAGGGGGGGGGGGTGAAGGAAGAAAAAAAGGCGCGTGTTTTCAGGGTCCGAAAAAATCAGTGGGGAGGGGGGGGGAGGGAGGGGGGTGATGACAGAAAAGGCGCGTGCCTCCAGGGTCCGAACAAATCAAACAGTGGGGAGGCGGGGGGGGGGGGGGCGGGGGGGGGGGGGGGGAATGCGCATGCTTCCGTGGTCCGAATAAATCGAACGACAAAGGGGGGGGGGGTGCTTTCAGGGTCCGAAGATACCTACAAGTAGGGCGGGGGGGGGGGGGGGGGCTGCAATAACATTAAACCACCCCACTCCTTCTCGGACAATAACGTGAATTTTTTTTTTTTTTTTTTAGGCTCAGATGGGGGGGGGGAGGGGGTTGCTCTAGTACCAAAGCCTTCCCTCCCCCTTCCCCCTGGATCCGGCCCTGCCAGATTAGTGTGTTTTCTTTTGTCAGAACGAGCTTTGAAAGGGCCTGTGATCCCAAATGTGTGACAAAATTAATGCAAACAATTTGCTGTTGTGTCTGTCTGAGAGCGCAGGTGGCATCACCTTTTATCTAATATACCCTTCTGAAATTCTAAGTAACTTGATTCTGGCCACTGACGACTTGTTCATTAAAAATAATCTTGTATGTAGGCGCCTTTTCTGAACAAGTTGTATCTTTCTGTGAAAAATATCTGCATTGGTTAACATCATGGGGATTAATTGCTATACATCTAACATTTCAACACTTTTCCTTTTGAGATCTATTAGGTTCACACAACCTTGCCAGCTGCCACAGCCTTGCATGTTTAATTCTTTTACAGCTTCCTTCCTACGTGCGTAAAGGTGATGGCATCAGCCAGCAAGAGGCATAGATTCTCATGAACCCCTGCAGATGCAGGGGCTCATGAGAATCTATGCTTCTTGCAGACACTAGACAGGACTGGCTGAGTGTAGCGTAAACAAGTAATCTGTTTTTCTCCCGCATGGATCTCTGACCACTTCATCTGTCAGAAAGTTGTATTTGATCACAGAAATTAACTATTAGCTCTGCCTCAGGTTGGGAAGAGTATCTGCAGTGAAGAGTGTGCAGGTGTGTGCAAGTGTGAGCTTTTCTTTTTATACAAAATGTGTGGGCATGCCCAGACAGACGCAGGTGTATTTAGAAAGAAATTTGCCCTGTAACGGTCAGCAATACGTGCTCACACAAGCAGTTCATGCTTGTGACTCAGGACATGTAAGATGACATTGTGCCTATCAAAGAACCACTATTCATCAAAAATGACGTCAGATAAAGGTTAAAGGCAATACATACTGTGCTGACAATTTTAACATTGGAATGCTCTTGTAAATTATATAAGCCAAATATTTAAACTTGACACATAATAAATATCTAAATATCACAGTCCATCAGTTCTGGTCAAGGACTATTTACCAACTACAGTTATTCTAGAAATAGTCTGTAAAACATTACAGTTGGTTCTGGACGTTAAAAAACACTAGTTGCCATGGAAACTACAATTAAAAGGGCTAAGGTGTGTTTTTGTTCCAATTTCCATTGTAACACAGAAATATCTGAGTTATTTGTCATAAATTTGACCATTCAGACCATCACTTGTGAAGAGTAAGCAACGATATCGGGTTAAATGGCTCTGTTACAAGAAGTGTAACGGAATTAGCAACACATCAGTTGGCAACTGCCAGGACCAAACTGTATGGTTTGTGCAAACCTCAGTTAACCTAGAAAAGCGTTTGCATCTTTCATGATCACAATTTCCATATCATTTGACCACAAATGTAGTAATACATCCACATATCATCATCAAGTTTAAATATGGTTGTCATGATAACCGTATGAAGCAAAAACACGTTCTGTACAAATTAACTTATTCATCGTTCAGGCAGCTGTTTTTCTGCCGAGTAACGCAAATATACTGCTGTGAATGAAGGGTCTGTGTTTGACAAGCACAACTCAAGCAATTTTAAAGTTTATTCCATAAACAAACAGCTATAACCTATTCTCTGTCAACAGTGAGTAAGTGCCCACCAGTAATTTTGATTTGTTTTTTTTTATTTAAACCATGAACGACCTGAAATCCATGGTAAAGATTGCAACTTGTTAATTCTCTCACCCCCCAAAAAAATCGGTATACATAGGATATGGTAACGGTCGTTTTTAATATTGATTCCATGGTATCATTAAACAAAATCTTCGTTGTCCCAGGTGTGAAATTTTCTTCTATCACGATTTTCTACCGCCTTGCCAAATTTCAGAGCAATCGCCCCGTAATGCATGATTGTATCCGGAGGCGGCACATCTCGAATGACTTAAATAACTGACACTGATATTGTTTCGTAAATAAAGCAACAAACCGGGTTTACATTTAGCTCAACCAGGTCAGAAACAAGCTATAGTGTAGCTCTCCTCAGTTCCTGGCTTGAACCTAGGCTTTAGCCAACCTGCATTCATTCTGCACTCCAAACTTAAAAAGTATTTTAAGAATGTGGTGTAGCGGTTCCAAAATACCATTTTGTGTGCACCTAACAGTTACACTTTTTTTAGGCTGATTTTGATACATGTTAAAAGTAATTACTACAGATTTTCTGTAATAATAATTAGTTTTGAAATTAATCCGTTTATTGTTTGTTTTATTATTGTTTTTGCTGTTGGTCACTTAATTCATTCGAGACGCGCCCCCTCCGGATACGCGGCATAAGCCGCGTATCCGGAGGCGGCACGTCTCGAACGAGTTAACAGTTATAATTTTTAGGCTGATTTTGATACACTATAATAGTAATTGCTACAGATATTCTGTGATAATAAGTTTTGAAATTAATCGGGTTTTTGTTTCGTTTTGTGTTGTTTTTTTTTCAGTTTAAAACCCACTCTGTTGATGTCGTTTTTGTTTTTCTGTTGTATTCATCTCATTTATTGCTGTTTACATATAACCCCATAGCTTTTAAATGTAAATTTATCTTCCTATCTCTTCCCTGTTATAGGCCGCAGTTTGCGTTTCTGAAATCTTTGTTTATTCAGCACCAAAGAACCCCAGCAGTCCAAGGGTAATGGATACATGGTGGGGACAGCAAGAGGCATAGATCTTAATGAGCCCCCAAAACGGTGGAAGCTCATGAGGTTCTATGCCTTTTTGCAGTTGGGTGTTGTTCGCTGTGTATGTTCTGGCAGTGTAAGGGTTGATTCAGCACTTTTAGCCAATGCCAGTTATCAGGTTTAAGTATCAACTTAAATAATACCATGCAGTTTTAGTTTTAGATCTTCATTCAGTAAGCAACATGTCCCCTTGATTTAGTCCAGGCTGAGTTTGCCCTCGCACAGCTTAGGTTAAA
>BTPG01000002.1:308084415-308089415 GCA_036245525.1 Semisulcospira habei
ATGAATGTTGAGTGTTGCTATTATTTTGTGTATATATTTTTTAAAATTTTATTGTTATTTTGCTTTTATTTTTTTAAAAACATTATTGTTGCATGAAACAATGTATGTAAATATAATGTCTTTATTATTATTATTTTTGTAAACCTATTTAATCGTGTAGATGTTAGCAACGGTAAGTTTGTAAAATGACGATTTGTTTCTGTCAAAACTTTTTACCGTTGATAAATAAATTCATCATCATCATCATCATCATCATCATCATCTCTCTCTCTCTCTCTCTCTCTCTCTCTCTCTCTCTCTCTCTCTCTCTCTCTCTCTCTCTCTCTCTCTCTCTCTATCTGCTTGGTTTATCGAAATTCCTCAGCCACTTTTGAATGGTATGACGCATTTACGGAAATGATGGACAATGCAACCAAATGTACTTCTGTGTGTGTGTGTGTGTGTGTGTGTGTGTGTGTGTGTGTGTGTGTGTGTGTGTGTGTGTGTGTGTGTGTGTGTGTGATAAGATGAATGTTGAGTGTTGCTATTATTTTGTGTATAATAATCTTAGGCGATTTTAACATCAATTTGTTTTCTTCCAATCCTGCTTGGGAAACTACTCTTACTTTGTTTGGTCTTAAACAGCTGGTCACTAAATCAACAAGAGTAACTGCCAATTCCTCAACATTGATCGACCATATTTACACAAACAACAAGAGTAGAGTACTAGGGGTGCAGGTGCCCGAGGTTGCTATTAGTGACCATTACCTCGTCTGTTGTAGCTGGGCTCTGAAAGGTGACCGATGCCCCCAAAATCACCCAACACATCACTATTAAATTCAGATCTTATAAACACTTTAACAAAGATGTTTTCCTTTCGGATCATCGTCAAGTATGTTTCAGTCACGTTTATAATTACACGGATCCCAATACTGCGCTTGCAGAATGGTATGAGCTTTTTCTAAGTGTCCTGGATAAACATGCACCATACCGAGAAAAACGTGTAAAACGTGCACAGCCTCCCTTGCGGTTAAATAAAGATATCAAGGATGCTATGTCACTTTGTAATAAACTTAAAAAGCACAAGGAATTTGATGCCTAAACAGCGAAATAAGGTAAAGTAACTTGTTCGTGATGCCCTAAAGTGTCATTTTAAACGGATCATTGATGAGAAAAGGGACACAGTTACAGTGTGGCGCGCCCTGAACACATTTACAAAATGTAAACAAAAGCCGGCATGCACCAGTGTCTCAGCGGATACATTTAATACACATTTCCTATCTGCTGCTAATGTCCTATTACAAAGTAGTCCAAACATGTCACAGATATAAGACGTACTTGATAAATTCTGTGCCGAGAAGCTCAAGTCAAGTATTTATAACGGTTTATAATAATAATAATAATAATAATAATTACGGTATTTATAATGCGCTTATCTTATGATAATTATAACTCTAAGCGCGCACTCACAACTCGTGCACGCATGCGCACGCTTTAGACAACGACTCACGTACCACAAATAGTGAAATACATTACGACAGTCTGCTTAGGGTGGGGAGTGTGGTGGTATAGTGCTAGAACTGTTGGAAGAGGTGAGTTTTGAGAGCGGACTGGAAGGAGGAGAGTGTTTCTGACGGAGAGAGAGTGGGAGAGTGTTCCAGGTGGATGGACCGTATACTGAGAAGGAGCGGGGGCCGAAAGTGCTGAGTTTGGTGCGGGGGACGTGGAGGCGGAGAGGGTCGGAGGCGAAGCGGAGGGAGCGGGGAGGAGCGTAGGGGTGAAGTAAGCTTGAGAGATAGGCGGGAGCGCAGTTGTTCAGGGATTTGTAGCAGAGAGACAGAATCTTGTATTGGATGCGTTGGGGGATGGGAAGCCAGTGAAGGAGTTTGAGCAGGGGAGTGATGTGGTCGGATTTTTTCTTGCTGAGGACGAGGCGGGCAGCATTGTTCTGGACGCACTGGAGAGTGAAAGTGGTGGAGTGAGGGAGGCCGGAAAGGAGAGAGTTGCAGTAGTCGATGCGAGATAGGATGAGTGAGACAGCAAGTTTGGTGGCAGCTTCGGTAGTGAGGTATTTTCTGATCTGACTGATGCGGGAGAGGTGGAAGTAGCATGCCTGGGCCGTGGCGGAGACGAAGCTGGTCATGGAAAGAGAGGAATCGAGGATAACGCCAAGGTTCTTGACCGAGTCAGAGAGTGAGATGGGGGTGCTGTCGAGTTGAAGCTGGAGGGAGGGAGGGATTGATTGTACATTGCTTAACGTCCCGACAGCAACAAGGCTTTCTCAGGACGTGAGGGAGGGAGGGAGATGGGAAAGTTTCTGGCGAGTGCCTACCAGCATGGCTTCGGTTTTGTCGTCATTCAGTTTCAGCTTGTTTGTTGTCATCCAGTTTTTCACGTCTTCGTAGCAATCAGCCGTGCGAGTCAGTAGTGACTGAGTGTTGTCGAGTTTGTCTTTGTCTAGTAGTTGTGAGTCGTCAGCGTAGAGGTGGTGTTGTACGTGGTGAGACTGGATGATGTTGGACAGGGGAGAGGTGTAGAGTGTGAATGGTCTTCCTTTATGATGTTGGTAAAACTATATCTCAGCTAAAAAATAAGAAATCAACTGGTCATGACGGCATTAGTACTGCAATAACAAAACTAGCTCTCACATATGTCGTTGATTCTCTGACGTATATTTACAATCTTTGTATTCGATAAGGAAAATTTCCGTCCAGCTTAAAGAAAGCAAAAGTCATTCCTTTGCCCAAAACTAAAGATCTTTCTGAGCCAAATAACTTTAGGCCCATTTCCTTACTTTCCACTTTGTCGAAACCAATACAAAACATATTCACCATCATTTACAGCAGTCCTTGAAAATCATCAAGTTTTACACCCCTTGCAATCAGACTTTCGACAACGCCATTCTTGTCATACAGTGCTGATTCATCTGAATGATAAATTGTTCGATGCAATGAACAGACTGCAAACGACAGGGACAGTATTCTTCGACTTTAGCAAAACTTTCGACTTAGTCAATCATAATCTACTTATACAAAAACTTAGAGCATATAGGCTTAGTAGCAACGCTGTGGCGTTTTTACAGTCATACCTAGAAAATAGAACTCAATTTGTTCTTGTAAATGGCAAACAATATGCAGAGGGTATAATTCGTCATGGTGTGCCACAGGGATCAATACTCGGCCCCTTATTATTTTATTTTTTATAAATGACCTTCCTCAACATATTTCTACCACTGGAGTCATTTGCAGCCTTTTTGCAGATGATGGCACATTAGACTTTTCTGATGCAAATGTTTTCAGTGTCAACCTCACCATTCAGCAAAGTCTAAATGTTACATCAAAATAGTGTGCTGATAATTTCATGATACCAAACACTGGTAAAACAAAGTGCATGATCGTCGCCACAAGACAAAAACATCAGCTCAATCCCCCTCCTTTGAACTTGTTTTTGGGATCAGAACAAATTCAGCAAGTTAAAGAACATCGAGTACTTGGCACACACATTGATAACTGTCTCAGCTGGCAGAGCCAAACAAATAAGATATGCAAGGTGGTCTCAAGAAATTTGTTTCTTCTTGAAAGCTAAAATATTTCATTGACAGAAAAACAAGACAACTATTGTATAATGCACATATTAAATCGCATATTGATTATGTCTCATCTGTGTGAGATGGCTGTAGCGATGCAAATTTAAAAAGATTAAACTCACTTCATAGGCGAGCGGCGAAACTTATATTAGATAAAAAAAAAAACATTCCACAACAAAGCAGAACCGACGAAAAACTTGCTTTACTTCATATGCTCCCTCTCCGTCAACACTTTGTTTTTAATACGTTAGTAATGGTATATAAGGCTACAGTAGGAAAAACACCAGCTTACATATCTAATCTTTTCAAGACTTGTAGCACACCCTACAACACACGTAAAAATGATCTGGTAGTTTCAAAGGTCAGAATATACATATTCAAGACGTCTTTTCTTACTCTTGTTCAATACTGTGGAACGCACTCCCCAAAAAGATTAAATCAGCACAGTCTGTGAGCTCCTTCAAAGCCCAGCTACTACAGTATTTACTCAGAAATAATCGAACAGATAAGATGTATCTACAAACTTTATTAATAGTATCATAAAAATGATCATTAATTCTGATTCCGTATCATGCTAATTTGATCTGCTATCATACATTCAACTTGCATCGTATTTGCACGCTCAAATGTATGCATGTGTGTGTGTGTGTGCGTGATTGCAACGCATCACTCGAGTAATAGGCATATGCGTTATCCTTGTGCTGCTTTACATCTGACTGAATGTGTGTGTGTGTGTGTGTGTGTGTGTGTGTGTGTGTGTGTGCGTGCGTGCGTGCGTGCGCGCGTGTGTGTGTGTGTGTGTGTGTGTGTGTGTGTGTGTGGTGCAACGCATCACTCGAGTAATGACCGTCTTGCATTACTCTTGCGCTGCATTGCGTCTGGCACACATGTGTGCGTGCATGTGTGATTGTAACGCATGACTCGAGTAACAGGCATCATGCGTTACCCTTGTGCTGCCTTACATCTGACTGAATGTGTGTGTGTGTGTGTGTGTGTGTGTGTGTGTGTGTGTGCGTGTGTGTGTGTGGTGCAACGTATCACTCGAGTAATGACCGTCTTGCATTACTCTTGCGCTGCATTGCATCTGGCACACATAATAATAATAATAATACCGTTATTATATAGGCGCTTTTTCTCAATTTTGGGGAAATCGACTCAAAGCGCCGCGCCTGAAACCCAACACACACACTCACGAAACAGACTCGGATTTACGCCATTTAAGACAAACACAGTACAAGACAAACGAAGGGCCAGTCAGCTACTGAAGTTACAGAGATTTTTGATCGCTTGTATTTGAAATTTGTAAAGTGGCCTGAGACCGGTACCAAAGTGGGGGGGGGGGGGGTGGAAGAACCGGAGTACCCGGAGAAAGAACCCCCGACGGTCCGCCCGAATTAACGGTGACACTTACCAGAGGAGAAAAGTCCAACGCCGG